>JAQISU010000098.1:1967500-2060000 GCA_029339505.1 Unio delphinus
AATAGCAGCAGCAGCAGCAGTAGAAGTAGCAATATCAGCAGTAGTAGTAGTAATAATATTAGCAGTAGTAGTAATAATATCAGTAGTAGTAGTAGTAGTAGTAGTAATAGCAGTAGTAGTAGTAGCAGTATCAGTAATATTAGAAACTGCAGAAGCAGCAGTAGTAGTTGCAGTAGTAGTAGTAATATCAGCAGCAGTAGTAGTAGTAGTAGTAGTAGTAGTAATAATATCAGTAGTAATAGTAGTAATAGCAGTAGTAGTAATGTCATACTACAGGTACATTTTATACGGCGGGTCGATTCTTTGTTTCGATCGACTTCGGTTTATAATTCCTTACAACTCATTGGATTGAGGAGATTTTGACGAGAACATTTTTGATATTACTGTCATCGTTGTGACCGACACCTCCTCACCTCATTCTATATTTTCATGTTGTACTTAGGGTTCGTGTGTGTTCTGTTGAGTACTTAAATTTCAAGATTCCATTTATCTCTTATGTCCTAGCATCGCAGTTTTATTGCAGAACTGGATTTAGTAGTTTGTATGAAGTTGATACTTAATAATGAGTACATACCTCGACTGCTGTAATTTTACTTATTTGCTTTCTATCAGGAATGAACATGCTTGATAGCGTTAATTCAATGATATCTTTTATCATCAGTTTGCATTTTTCAAGTAAAATCTGCAAAAGAATCATTAGAAATAGATACTAACCAACTATCACTTGAGATTTAAAACCGAAATTTTTAAGAAGAATTAAATTTTTGTTTGAATTAAATGTGTCAACCGTCAGTTGTATTCTTCCTCGCGTCTTATTGTGCATTGCTAAACTAGAAGCCGGCTGAATGAAATGTCCGGGATGAAGCTATTATATGGAACTTAAGTGCAAAATGCCGTACATTTAGAAATTTGTTCGTTATATCGTTAAATGTGGGGCACGGATCTGCACTGACAAAACTAAAGGTCCATGTTCACATCATGTTGGTAGAAACCAGTAAATCTAAATGAAATTTAAACTTTTGTGAAGAAGATTACTGTATATATTTATAAAAGGATTCTAACTGCCAAGTGATCAGACTCAGATCTGCCGTCGCATGATGCGATGACAGATATAGGTCTGGGCAGTTTGTTATGAGTAACCAGTAGAACAAAATAACATATACCCTGATCAGCAAGCGCATAATGCTACGGCACATATGATCTTTGTTATTTGGAGTTTGATTCGTATCTTGAAACCGAGTTTAATTGGTTCGTATGAAATATATGACACTTCGAAAGTCACCACTTTGTAAATATAGATGACATTGACTCCATCTATTTCGAAATGTGTGACTGTGTGAATTAAACTTAGAAACACATTGTTTCAAACAGCATTTGAAGTGAGAGAGATAGTTCTTTAAATGCTGCCCATCCTCTCGTATTTTTACATATGTTATATCTTTCCTTTATTTCAATCAAAGCCAAATAATTGACTGTAACAGTGTCTGTATTGTATTCTTGCTTTTTGAACGGTGCCTTTTATATCCATTTGTATGAAATACTTATCAATGCGTTTGCAATGCTAATGACGACAAGGCGTTCATTGTTGCTTTAATTCATTTTAATGCTTTCTATTAGGATGACTTACAACCTTTACAGCGTATAAATACCTTTGTATATACAAGATGTGATGGAATCTAGTTTCCTTTTATTTAAATTTAAAAAAAAAAACTATTTATAAAAAACACCTATTTATAAAACAAACACCCTATTTATACGCAAATAAAGTAACCAGTAAAAATAGACTCTGACATATAATGTTCTTGGAAAAGTATTTACACTCTGGTCAACATAGAATTTAAATATAATGTACGTGAAAAGAACAACCCACTTCATAGTTAAAGGGGTGTAGAGAAGTTGCATAAGTTGTAACAACTTCACTTATCACGTTTGGAAACAGCACCAAGGAAATGTCAACTAAAAAGAGTTGCATGAGGTCAAAGTGAACAAATTTTGCCATGAATTATTTGAATAAATCTGCCCATATTTCCTCACTTTGTTCATGCAATCACGTAATTTTACAAATATTGTAACTTTTGTAATACAAGTTTGGTATAAATAGTGTTCTACGGAAAATAACATCTGGCAATGTCAAAAGGTGGAGCTCGCGAATATGTACATTTTTTGCAACCATCCTGTATTTTTTCGCTCCAGTCAAACGGAAATGCCATTGATCCTGATCAAATAACCCGGCTATTTTCATTTAATGTTCGCGATCTGATCTGATCGTATGTAATAGGAATTTATAGTGTCAAAAATAGAAATAGGTTACGAAGTGTCGTATCTAGTGAACAATACTGCTATTTGTATGTAACAACTCCTATCTCCGATCACGACACTCTCTTCCGGGGCGGGGATCAAACGTTACATTTCACAAGATTCTATCGAG
Source organism: Unio delphinus (assembly GCA_029339505.1). Classification (NCBI taxonomy): domain Eukaryota; kingdom Metazoa; phylum Mollusca; class Bivalvia; order Unionida; family Unionidae; genus Unio; species Unio delphinus. The sequence continues at coordinate 1,969,929 of JAQISU010000098.1, forward strand.
TAAGACTAATTTTGCTACTCTCACTCTAGCTTGCTTAGAGATTGTATAGTTTACAGTTTGTAAGATATTATATTTTTGACCAATCTAAACTCGGTTTGGATTTACCTTCTGTAAAATCGGCTGCCGGCGCTTTCGCGAACACGTTTGCCATTCTGAATTAGAAGTTCCCTGATCGCATTACTTCCATGTTACGATAGCTGTTGAACTTTCCTCGTTTTTTTTTCCCCCTCACTTGTTATGTTTTTGTCGAGTTGGCAACATTATTTAGAAACACAGTTTTGAAAGACACGAGACAGTCATTGAATTTGACTGATAACTGACTGAATAAAGTACGGGCCATATGATTTCTGACGTCATCGTCTCTGCTGGGATGTCTGCTGCAGGCGATAAGAGTGATTGGTCTAAAAAATAATAGATATTAGTAAACAATCTGACACGAAATAATGCCAAAAGCAATTTTCATGGTTTTTCCAGTTATTGAATGCACAATAAGTACACATGAACATTAAAAGAGAAAGAAGAATTTTAGAAACATGAATTTCTCAAAATTAAATTAGAATGCACAAGACGCTAGCTCCATGGATGAAACCTGTGATTACCATTCCATCTTATATGAATGAAGAAAGGAGATAAAACCCAGGTGTTTTTTTTTGTGTGGCTGTCATACTCAAGGCACACGAAAGGTGTTGTGAATATTATGATTTATGAAACTTTACAATACAATTTACTTCAATGCTTTGCTTACTCGTTTTTCAGGAATCTATGTTGATAGAACGTTCGGTATCTGCTCAAGTCTAACCATTGTTGTCTGCCTCGGTGTGTCTATGAAAAAGGTACTTATCTCCTTTTTCGCGGCATGAAATAACCAATCATGTGTTAAAAATGCAGTTAAAATCAACTCTTTTTTAAGTTGTTATCCCTAGTGGATAAAGTGATAAAATCAGTTCGGAAAATAAAATTATGTTTTTATTTACATTTAAGACGCATTAATCGTTGGTCTATCTCACTCTGTAACCAATTAGAATAAGAACATCTTTCGATTGCAAAAAGTAAATACAATATGCCCTGTTGGACGATTAAATCACTCATGATGAATAACTTGTCTTTTTAAAGTTTTGTTATCGTTGATTTCAATGGTGAAGCCTCTACACAGTATTGTGACACTTTGAGGAAGTGAGTATTCTTATTGAAGGTTAACTGTTACATTAATCGCTTTCTATTTTGAACTCTGAGGAACGTCAAGGCTAAGGTATATTCAGCCTGTTCCAGACAAATATGAGTCAAATAGACGTCACTAAATCATCCCATAATGCCATATGGTAAATCCTGCAAGAAATGTAATGATTCGGTTGGCTACAGTTTACAGGCAAATACATGTTTTGTTTTTGTTTAACCAAATGAAGTGTATCGTTTAGTTTTATATTTATTTAAAACTGCCGTATACTTCTAATTATTTTACCAGTCTTTGATAGAATCGAATTCATGACAAGAATCTGGGTTTGCAGTGAATTACTCCTCCTGAAGAATATTCGAAAATGTGCCTGCAATTAATATGTGAAACCAAAATGTAAATCTCAGTATCACGACCTATTTTATTGCATGTAATTAAGCAGTGATCATGCTAGTGATGACCGTTTGTCTATTTATATGACTTGATAATTGGACTTCATTCGATCTGTATTCTTTCTAACAAACACGTACTTTGTACTATGAATCTTACGATTCAGCTATCCATTTGGCAATCAAGCTATCCATTTGGCAATCAAGCTATCCATGTGGCAATCCCATTGGCAGTCATGTTACCCCGTTGACAGTCAGGCAAACCGCATTTATTTGTTTGTTTGTTTGTTTGTTTATTTATTTGCTTGTTTATTTATTTATTTATTTATTTATTTATTTATTTATTTATTTATTTATTTATTTATATATTTTTAAATTGGGTAAATCAAACACGAGCATGATTAAATATTCGAGAATATATTGATGATAGAGAGCTGTTCTCCTATCTATCACAGTAGCGGTCGTCTGAAATTGTGGTTATTGGACTTGGACCATATAATAGTTGGCCATTGATCCATATCCTATTATACTATTGTTGTAACATATTTCGGTGTATTTTATTAGGTAAACAAATAATTAATGCAAATAATGTATCAATTTAATTAAGTAACTTTTTCTGGCATAAAAGTTACGTCTGCTCTTTAGCTTTAACAGCGGGTTACACACCCGAACCTGAAATTTATAACTAACTATAGGAAGTCTGTAAATTCCACCTCATTTATTTTCTTTTTCAAAATAACCAATTCTTTTAAATATATCTAGTCATTTTGTAAATAACCCAGAATGTTGTTGGGTATTCATGAGACTTAAAGAAAAACATTTCTTCAAAAAATACATGAGTTGACATAATATAAAAGCAAATTTAATATTTAAGAGGTAAAAACATTAATGTTTATACATTTTGCAGTGTAAGTTATGAGTATCAATTCACTTCCCATACCAAGAAAATAGTTCATAAATATTGAGTATAAGTTCACTAATCTTACTAGGGAAATAGTTCTCCATAAGTAATGAGTATCCATTCAATATTATTACCTAGCAAATAGTTATATATATGTAATAAGTAACAATTCAATATTATTACCTAGCAAATAGTTATATATATATATGTAATAAGTATCAATTCAATATTATTACCTAGCAAATAGTTATATATATATGTAATAAGTATCCATTTAATATTATTACCAAGCAAATAGTTGTATATATGTAATAAGTATCAATTCAATATTACATGTATTACCAAGCAAATAGTTCACCATAAGTAATGAGTAACAATTCACTACCCTTACCAATACATCAGTTTATTAAAGGGAGACAAAAACACTATACTCTAATTATAGATCAGATTCTAATGAGCCGTGTGAGTTTTGAAATGAATATATTCAGACATCTATACATTTCTTCTGCATGAGAATTACTAGATGCATCAATATAAATTTGGATTTCTTCCAGACAGTTCAACAATTTTATAACAAAATATGTTCTTCTCGTGATTCGAATGAAATCACAAATTTAGTGTTCCTTGATGATATGAAAGCTTTGGATAGAGCATGGTTTACTTTTTTAGTTTATATTTTTTTTAAAACTTTAATTATCTGTATACTTCCATCAAGGTTGAAGCCTAGTTATTAAACCGTTACCAGAATTTTCTATCGAATTTCAGTATCAACAAAATATCAAGTAACCGTTGGGATTACCTAAGGTTACGTGCTAGATCCTTTACTTTACTATTACTTTTATGTCATCAATATAGCAAACGATTTCAACTGGCTTGCAATGCTATTTGCTGATGATGCTTCTCTTACGACGTCTTCCAAAGACCATTTACAAGTACAAAGGATTATAAACAATGTACAGACAAATTGAGTGCTTGTTGCTATTAACAATTCGAAAACAGATGTATCGCAAAAATATATATTGGCTTATCTATCTGAAAATCCTTTAGACACTATGCCTTTGCTACATGTTAAAAGTAAATGATACTTAGGAGTATCATAAATAGTCACTTATTATTATTTACATTATTAATACTCTAATACCTAACTATTTAAGTGGCCTTCTTCCGCAAAAGAGAAACGAGGAATCTCATTTTCGTTAACTTAGCTCACAAAGCATCACACACATCTCTATCAGACTTTTCTAGTTTTGTTTATTTAACTACATTCATATATGTTTATTTTGTTATCTCTTAAATAAATCGCGTTCTTTAATATGCGATATATTTCAATGGTTTCTCGGATGATATTCTACTAGGTTGCATATATTTATCAATGAAAAAGTTTGTTAATGAGTTACCATTGTCCTCCGAAACTCCTAAAAAGGGTAACCTAATATAAGTTGCTCTTGCTTCTAAAAGCAAAAATGATGTTCTACTTTAATTTCTTTTTGCAATACATCCGAAAACTACTACTACCACTGCTCTACTACCACCACTACAACCATTACTACCACCACCACTACTAGTACTACTACTGCTGCTACTACTACTACTACTACTACTACTACTACTACTACTACTACAACTACTACTAATAATAATAATAATGCATGTAATAATAATAATAATAATAATAATAATAATAATAATAATAATAATAATAATAATAATACAAAGTTATAGTCGGCTACGTACGACCCTTTTAAGGCTGATATTAAATAAACTGGGTACTGAATATTATATACATTTTCTCTCTCTCTCTCTCTCTCTCTCTCTCTCTCTCTCTCTCTCTCTCTCATTAGTTACTTTTTCAATTAACTGTATACATATATGTTTATTCTCTTTTCCGTTTAAATTTTCCTGCTTGAATTTCTTTCATATCTTTTTTGGATTATTTTTAATGTCATGGGAAAGGACATATCTGAGTTAGACAAAACGCATCCAATCCCATGTTGTTTAATAAAATGGCAATGAAATATGTTAAAACAATTACCATTATCTTTCTGAGTGAGATAATGGGAGTCTAACTTGACATTTCATTCAAAATATAACTTGCATTTTAGGGTGTGAAATAAAGGATCGAAAATAGAAAGAAAATGTGGGAAGTTATGTAATAGAAGAATGCAGTACATAAAAGCTATAAAAAAATTACATGTACTGTAGCGAGATTCCAGAGAAATAAACTTTGCCGAACATAACACATCACGAACTGAACACATCTCTCTTTCGTGCTCACTCCGCCTCTCTGTCTCAAATTACTTTGCAAACTTGCACTTACCCCAGACAAATTTAATACAAATTGAAAAAGTTATAATCATGTGCTTTCTTTTCTTTTTCTGACGCTTCGCTGCGAATTTGCACACAAAATTAAAACCTCTTCATGTATTTCATCAAGTACATTAAATATATTGTTCACTTATTATTTCAGAGTAGTTTATTTAATTGCCATTTAATGTCAATACATTTGTTATTCTGAACTTTCCATGTCGTCAACGTACTCACGAACTAACCCTGTAGATCCGGTATTAATGTGGCTTTGAGTAGTCATGTAATTATTTGAGAGAAAGCGGTACAGTTCGGCATTCCAAGACAAGGTTTATTCGACGTTATTAACCAATTGTAGCCATGTAATTCGAAATGCCCACCGTCGGTAAAGTTTTCCTATTCCACGCGCATTTACAACTTGTCAAACATACGATTAGATTCTGGAATATTATGAACATGTTAATAAAAAAAAAGGACCCATCAGTCGACTGTAACTTGAGAGCCGCGAGAATTGCCGATACATGTCTGTAATGAATATCAAAGAGTGCCTGCTTGAAATTTCAGATTTTAAAGAAAAGTCGAGATCGTATTCAAAATTGTCAATTAGAATCGTACGTTCTTTATATCGTTGTATTTTTGAGGTTGCAAACGCTCGTTATAAGTATTTCAAATAACAAAGAACAAAGGAAAGTTGACAGATTTAAGCATGCATCTTACCACTTTCAGTCCCCGTGGAAAACATTATCTTATTTACGGCAATAGAAAACCCGAACCAAGAGTTTACGAAGTTCTGGTGTATACATACATTCGTATATTGCTTATAAATTGGGGCCAACTGGAAACTTCTTCGATCCAGGTCCACCGTCTTATAATGCTGCAGCAGATATGGTATTAAGAAGAGTAATCCTTATAAGAATGTTAACTCTGATCTGCTGGTGAATAATGTGACGAGAAATCAAGATCTATGCCGTTTACAGTTTTACTCGACATAAAGCATTAGGCTACACGACGCAGTGACTTCAAAGAAAAGACAAGCAGTGCCAGCTGAGAAATTCTTATATGTATGCCAAAATATATTTTTCTTTCAAATGATTTTCCTTTTTGCCTTTAGCACAACTGAGAATTATCACCGGTTAGGTAGATCTTTCCTACTTACATCCAACACAATCAATTTAAACCCTCCCGCTTTCAATGACGAGAAAAAAAGAAGTCAAAAGTGATGTGGTAGGAAAAGATGGATATACGACCTGCGACTCAAATCAAAATGTCTGCAAATTCGAGCTGAGTGTTGATATTGCTGTAAAACATTCCAAATAACTGTACAAGAGTCATTTTAAAATTCCACCATATGACATAGCCATACTGCAATTTGTATATAGCTGGGAAAATGCAACATAACGCCCCGCTACCTTAAAATGAATGGAAGAATTACATGGTTTTACATATAATGTTAGTCTAAAATAATTTGAAACACTAACCTGTCATATTAAATTTATTAAATGTAGAGACTATGTATGTATGTATGTATGTATGTATGTATGTATGTATGTATGTATGTATGTATGTATGTATGTATGTATGTATGTATGTATGTATGTATGTATATATATACAATAAAGCCTTGCTTTGTATTACTCTTTACCGATTGCATTTTGCCCTTTGTTTTTTTGCTGATGCGTGTGTGTTTCACTAGTCATATTCATACATTATTTACATATTTTAACTCTTAGCAAATATTGATGTTTTCGGAGTTGATCTTATTTTTATATTTCTTTTGTTTCTCACGAATCAGTGATCCAAAAAACTGATTGCAGAGTTTACACTTTTGACATCCATCATTTCACAATCTCTTTTTCCAATTCTCAGTCTAAACAAACCAGAGCAAACTTGTAATATTCATAATAAATAAAAATTAATCAGTCACTAGAAAGTGACGATAAGTCAAGGCATACTTGTTTTTATTGACTGTGTTGTTTTTTTTTGGTTTTTTGTTTGCTAAGGGAAACAGTTTAGTTTTAATCCCGTTTCTTCTATAGCTATGAACATTTTAAACACTAAAGAATATACAGAGTTTGATTTGGACTGTTTAGAATAAATTTATGGATATTTAAAAGCGATATGAGGGTGCAATTAGAAATTTCCAATTATTAATTCAAACGGTGAAACTATTTTAAAAAGATCTTTGCAAGGAATCTTCTAACACTGATCGCCTGCATGTCGCCTATGTATATTTATTAATGCTGCTTACTATATATACTTGTATTAGTAGATAAACAAATAAATATAAAAATAAAAAATAAAGTTGACAATCTCCTTATTTATTAAATATAATATATTAATATTTCCAAATTCAAAAATCTATTATTTTTTCCAAGTGAAACTTATTTAATATGTAAGATAACACTTTGATGAATTGTCGAGTCTGTTACAAGTATTAGAGATTGTCCAATACACCTAATGCCTGATTCCAGTGTAAACGAGTGGTCAATGTACTTGATAAATTTTTGCATTTCCGTAAAAAGTTATCAAATCAAACCTCTGATTTAATATTCTTTATTACGATAACATTATTTTATTTTAATAAATAAAACACAAAACTCCGTTCCAATCACTCACAATGACGAGTATAAAAATAGGAGACAGTTCAGATGTATGCAAAATGTAAGTATCAGTGATTTATTTGTCAAGCGAGGAAGTCAGAAACGTGTATGAGAAATATTTCGTTTCGGTTTCTGATTATTTCTATTTTAAATCCCAGTCGCGCTTTTGTGAATCGCTTCTCAAGTTCAAGCAACGGTTCGTTCATGAAAGCTATTGGATGCAAAATATACCTTGATACCGATACTGTCTAATGTCGGGGTTTTCAGAAACTAATTAATACAACAACGTTTAAATATCACATCTAAGTATTGACATAACACTAAATCAGGGTTCTTGTAGAAATAACCACAGATTAGGTATTATCATGGCAATTTTAACTTACGTGTACAGAGTCACTACCACCAGGACTCCCTTTTCTAACGTCACGCATACAAGTCTCACCAAGAGAGCCGAAAATAATGTATATACACCTCTCGACACTCCATATTCCACCCCACCCCTGTCTTGGAAATTGAGTTTCCCACGCTTGTTGATGCAGCAGGCCGTCATGTTTCACACTAATATTTGTACCCACATACAAAAAGATGTGCGGGAAACTTTTCTGAATAAACGATGGAGTTCATGGACTGATCGCCTTTTAACAGGCACGGTGAAACAAGTTTGTAAACTATTTTTTAATTGATCACGATATGAAAGAGACATACGATTAGCCTACATGAAAACGCCTCCATCATTTTATCATTTGCCAACATCGCCTCTGATTATATAAATGCGTAGGGTACATGAACACGAACATAAATATTTAAACATAATAAAGTAAATTACTTCCAGAAAATGATGAAAAGATTTTCGATCCTGATACACATGCTGACAAGACGTGTACCAACAAGGAACACGTAAAAAAGGGTATAATTTAAAAGCAGGATTTAATTGAAAAACAAATTGTGAAAGGTGAATGTGAATACAATAATAGCGTATTGACAGTAATTGAAACTGGAAAGGTCAAAGTTATTGTTTACATGTATAATTTAGATCAGAATGAAAAATGACTCGGCAATGATTTTTATGATCGAGTGATTTTACAATTTTAGATGCTTAAGTACAGACAAGATAAACACTGGTAATACAATTTAGCAATCGAGCTACAGACACGAAAACACTGATACTACAATTTAGCAGGGCAACTACAGACACGAAAACACTGATAATGCATTTTAGCAGGGCAATTACAGACACGAAAACACTGATAATACAATTTAGCAGGGCAATTACAGACAGGAAAACACTGATAATACAATTTAGCAGGGCAATTACAGACAGGAAAACACTGATAATACAATTTAGCAGGGCAACTACAGACACGAACACACTAATAATAATTATTTCCATAGCAGCTACAGACACGAAAACATTGATAATAAGTATTTCCAAAACAACTACAGACACGAAAACACTGATATTAAAATTTAGCAGGCCAACTACAGACACGAAAAGACTGATAATAATTATTTCCAAAGCAGCTACAGACACGAAAACACTGACAATAATTTTTTCCAAAGCAACTGCAGACACGGAAACACTGATAATAAAATTAACAGGCCAACTTCAAACAAAAAAATTGACAATACAATTTACTAGGCCAACTACAGGCAGGAAAACATTGATGATGCAGTTTTTGATGGGCAACTACAGACACGGAAACACTGATAATACAATTTACAGACACGGTAACACTGATAATAAAATTTAGCAGGCCAACTACAGACAAACACAACTGATAATCCAATTTAGCAGAGCAACTACAGATACGAAAACACTGATAATAATTATTTCCAAAGCAGCTACAGACACGAAAACACTGATAATAATTTTTTCCAAAGCAACTACAGACACGAAAACACTGATAATACATTATTTGCAGGGCAACTACAGACAAACACAACTGATAATCAAATTTAGCAGGCCAACTACAAACACGAAAACACTGATAATACAATATTTGCAGGGCAACTACAGACAAGAAAATTGATAATACATTTTTTGCAGGGCAACTACAGACACGGAAACACTGATAATACATTTTTTGCAGGGTAACTACAGACACGGAAACACTGATAGTACATTTTTTGCAGGGTAACTACAGACAAGAAAACAAATAATACAATTTAGCAGGCCATCTACAGACAAGAAAACACTGATAATACAAGTTAGCAGGCCAACTTCAGAGAAAAAATTGATAATATAATTTACTAGGCCAACTACGGGCACGAATGCACTAATAATACAATTTAGCAAGACAAGAAAATACTGATGATACAATTCAGCAGACCAACTACAGACAAGAAAACACTGATTCTAATTAGTGTTAAAAAACGTTAACACTGTGTAAGCTTGAAACTATGATGCAATGAAACGTATCCTTGTCTCTTGCATATCAGACAAATATGCATCATTGTTTAAAATTCTTTGATCATCATGATGTGGGCTGTTGACTTCTTTGAAATACTTCTGAGTCCTAAGAAAGCAAGCATTATGTTTATGTTGTTTTAACAATATAAGTGTCTAATCGGATTGGAATCGTTACTGAATTTCTAAATCAATTCCTGATTTGTTTAAACATCTGCAGCACTGGAATGGATGCAATCAAATGCAATCAATATCATATTTACAGCGGAGATCAATCGATGAGTAATTTGCACTTTCATTTGAATGTAAAGATAAACGTGCACTTTTTGAACTTTATTAAACATTTCGAATAAACGTTCAGACGCTTAAATAAACTAATAAGATCAAACATTTTTTTAATGAACTAGACTAATTAAGTGACCAAGGTTAATATATCGGAAATTATAAAACCACTGCAGCAGTTTTGAATTAGTGTAGCAAGAAATTCGACTACCGCCCTCCACAAACGTTATACATTATACATCGGATGAGGGAAAGTAGTTTTCAAGATTTCTTTCAGAACTTTTGATTATGATAGTTTTTTTTTAATAAAGACAAACGTTCACTTTATAATTTATCTTACGTTTATCATTAGGCGTATTCGTCGAAGACGAATCGACGTATCCATTTTGCTTTATTTTCATTAATAATAATAGTGTTTCTTTGTAATATAGGCAACTAACCATGATATATATCCATACATCGTGCGGTACAAAAAAAGATATTATCGTGCAAAAGAACATCGTGTATATAAAAAGTAATATACTTGAAAGTAATTATTATTGCTTTTCTCGGATATAGATGAAACACAAGTATATAATGCACAGTAATCAAAAGACGGATTTAAGGGCAACCCTACAACGTGTGTGGAGCAAGATTTGTGATATTAATCTAAAGTCTTATGCAGCAAGAGCCATTGATAAAACGGTTTATCTGATCTTTAAGGCTTTTATGTTAAACATTATTAAATTAGTCATCAAACATTTACAAGCATTATTGTGTATAAAGGACCTCAATTTTTCTAAAGTTTCATTTTTATATACAAAGGTGAGTAAGTATTTTCTTCGTATGTCCCCATATAGCGGACAAGCAGTAATAAAATGGAATTTATTTTTGATGATACAAATTTGACATAATCTTTCCATATAGTAAGACACATTCATATCTTCCGGTATTACCTCTGATTGGCAAGTTCCCCACTCTAAGTACATTGATTATACAACAAAGATCGTTATCTCCCATGAATTCTGGATAGTTTTGACAAGTAAATTGTACTCCAAATGACCTATATAAGTCTTTCCATCGATTTAATCTCATCCTGCTTCTTTGCCTAAAATGTCTTCACATCTCTGGCTGAACAATCTAAGAAATATATTTTCATCATTTACACCCTAATACATGAAACATGGCCAAATCCAAATGTAAATAGAATCTTTGTCTGCATAAAAAAGTGAAAATAGTTCTAAAATTACTTTAGACACACACGTGTTTCCATCAGCGAAAAAGGGTTGCAAATCATTCCAAAATAAAGAAAATAGTAAAGGCGATAATACACAACCTTGGCGCACGCCCAAAGGGTAATTAAAGACATCGGTAAAAAGACTTAACACATGATTTTAGATCAATATAAATTGCCTTAATGATTCTTACAAATTTTCCACTAATATTTTTACTAAATAACTTTTGGTACAGTAAAAGTCTCTCTATCCTATCAAATACTGGATCTGTGTAGTTTGCAGTTGGACTTGAAGTATAAGTGAGTATATACGGTTACAACTGAATATAGTAGAAGTGATATATTCTATGAGGCGCCGTAACGGACAAATGCAGGTAAAGTCAGAAATTCGGAGTTGTGATTTCGATGTCGTATGTCGAGAAATCCAAGATTACGTGTTGGATTAAATTGCACTGATATAAATTTCTATCTTCTAATTCGATATTTTAGATTTTATATGATGAATTATACAGTGGTGGTTTAAAGTTCTTTTTCCTTTCGACGTTTTACAGTTTATATTTTGAATTACACAGCGGTGATTGAAATTTCAATATCATATTTAGAGAATCCCTAATTCATATATTGTATGCACTGTTTGTGATGAAAATTCCATTTCATATGGCGAGTATTTAGATTTCATATGTTGAACTTGTTTGAACAAGTTGAATAGAACTCTTTCCAGCTACATGATGCTATAAATATAATAAAAATCATGTTAAGGACAGGACGGTGCAGATAGAATAGCAAGCATGCCAACAAACGAATGCTGAAAGTGCAGAAATGAGCAATACATGCATTAGCCTAGGATAGTTTTAATGGTTAAACAAATAAGCGTTCAGCTGTGCAAATGACGAGAATAAATTCCGAAATATTTGTATCGCTTGTCACGCACACTTTTCTCAAGTTAGTTTGAATGAAACGTTAAATGTTCCAGTTTGTAAAATAAGTCCACGTGTATAAATGTTAATACATCACTCTGAACTAACTCTAAGGACTCTTCTTAAAGCTGTGTTTAGTTGCAGGATTTGCGGAGGGAAAGGGATGGCGCTGCCCCTAAAAATTAGTTCGAAACTACTGAAATGTTTCTTGAATTAAATTTTCTCTGCTGCATGCAGGAGCTTCTCTCTTTGGGCCGCAAAAAGGATTTTATCCCACAAATCCATTTTCTACTTTCTTTACTCCCCCCCCTCCCCCATCATCACTTTGCTTCGATTCGTCTATGAGTTTGATGTTTTGGTGTTTTTCCAAGGATAAACCATGGTAGCCGTAATGGACTGATCCAGTGATAGGATTCTTTCAAGAGTCTGTGATGATAGTCACTATGCCACAATGGCTCCTCTTAAAGCTGTGTGGCCTACTATTAGGGTTTACGTTGTTTTATGGACAAGCAAATAGGCAAGATATAATTGCCAGATATATGTACAGGTAACATTTTATTCCAAATTAGTACTTTCCTTAGACCACAACCTTACACGTTACGATAAGAATTTGAATCACATGTAATGTGCCCAGTCAAATCATGAATTAGAAAAAGAAAGAAATGTAAAAATGTTTTGCCTAAGGACACATGATGGTAGCGGATTCGTCCTAGTCTGATGGCAGGATTCGAATCCGCATGTTTTCGGTCTCAATTCCAGTCCAGCACCCTAACACACGGAAGCTCCTCGGCTGTGTCCATTTAGTGGTTGTTCTCAACACGGAGGAGATTGTATCCGGTTTATGCTGCAACCCCAGACCCGCGCGTGTTTTTTTCTAGACGAATGAAGTGCATTATCGGTACATACTTCACATGGATAATTATCAAGTAAGACTCCCTATCCCCCCCCCCCAACATACTGCAGCAAATTAAAAATTCATATCTTAACTCTTTGCAGTACAGACGCATATTTTTCTTACCACGCGATCAAGATTAACTACTTGAAATTAAACGTTTTTAAAAAAAAATCCGATTCAACATTTTGAAGCTGTTTATCTTTTTTGAAAATATTTTTTTTTAGGTGAAATCGCAACTTTAATAAAGTCTAGACTTGAAGGGCTCCTTAATTCTTTTTCTGTCTTTTTTGGGGTGATATGATATCCTTAAAAAATAATTTATCTAATTATACAAAAAGTACAACAATATTTTGATGTTGATTATTGTGTAACGAGTCAACAACAAAGTGTATTTATATAATCTATTCAATTGTTCATTGCTTAATGTCAACCAAGATTTGAAATTTTTAAAAAACTAATGTGTGGCGGTATGCAGAACTAAAAAACTGCTGCATAAAATTCCAAGAAAAGTAAAATATGTTTATTTATCTAAATCGTGAAATTACAGAAGGTCTTTAGTTTCCGGCAGTTGCAATTGTTTATATTCTTTCATTATTATTATTATTATTATTATTTTTATTATTATTAGTAGTAGTAGTAGTAGTAGTAGTAGTAGTAGTAGTAGTAGTAGTAGTAGTAGTAGTAGTAGTAGTCATAATTATATGTTTAGTAAGTCAACAAGTTGTGAACATGCCTTCATATCTTTTTTTATTATTAGAGAATTAAAACCCATGTATTATGACAACCACACAGTGACTAATGTTGTTATGGAAAATGCTTCAAAAATTGATAACATAATTTCTCTTTTATTTGACTTAGTTATTTTAAAACTTTATTCAAAATATACATAGCTCTAAAGGATTATTATCCCACAAATGGTACTTTCATTACAACATTTACTCAAAATACTTACAATTTTACAAACGTATAGTGTATCCTGCAAACACAGGAGAAATTCCTTTAATCGCCTCGTTATGTTTTTTGTTATCTCTTTTGTTCAGTTTAAAGCAATTTGCTCCCGTCAAACAAAACATTAGGATAGATTAGCTTACCGTTTATCGTTTTGTCCTTCTCAGATGTAATTTTTTTAAAAATGAATTTTCCCTCTGCAATCGATCAGACGCATTTGCGTAATCTCACGATCCTCTTATCTGAATCAGATGCACCATTACATGTTGGCAATGATTTACTGATAACTCATTTACTTTGATGCCATTTTATATATTTTCTTTCAGAAAATCACAGAGCCTTTTCCTGAAAATCATAGATCCTGTTTTATTGCAGTCTTTCAGAGATTTCCGCGTTTTGAACCACTTAATAATGCAAATGATTGTAATTGATAAGCTTAGAGTTAATCTGAAAATATTACTTTCTTGACTGCCTTATCATATTAGTTATATCTCTTTCAAAATTAAAAAAGTTCTCAATACCAAATCGATAACGGTTAACACAAACGCACCATAAAACAAATCTTCACTAAAAGAGGCATTTCATCATTTTGTAGTCAGCTTCGGTCATTTATACAATATTTTATGCGAAAGATTAGAGACCAATGATTATGTAAATAATGGCAAGTGGACAGGTCTACACAGTATTGCGTCTTAATAATACAGACCAAATATTTTTGATTGCTTGTATAGATAGCCGATTCTCTATTTTCAATGCACGAATATTTAAGGAGAATTTAGTCAAATAAAGAAAAGCGTGGGCAGAATTTTCAACTCGCGTCTTCTCGAAGTCCACATATATAAACAAATATCAACATGTAATACATCGTCAATTTAATTTTTCCTCAGAAGTTTCATTAAGTAAGTATTTCATGACAGTCTAGCCATTTGTAAGTATTCATCGAAAAGAAAAACTGCAATTTGTTCGAACAGAGATCTTTATAAAGATAAAGAATTTTTGTTTTGAAAAGGGAAAAAGATAAGTGCAATAATGTATTCTTCAAACAAAGGGAAATCAATGAAATATCAAGCGAGATCAATCGTTTAATAAATAAGTTGGTCCTGCAAAAGTAACATCTCTCCTTGTTCCAATCTTATGGTTCTGCTTTAAAGCTTAACAAAACTGAGAACATTAAAAAAACAAGAAATAAAATCGAACTTACTTGAAAGTAAAGCCACAGCAAATCCATTCTGAAATGCAACTATTCGTTCTATGAGTAACAGAACGTTAATCTGGAAACTTAAACATAGTCTAAAGACTATCTTTAAAATCTTACGATTGTGGATACAATCGCATCTTTCAAAAATTCTTACAATGGCGTATTCAAATGCAGTTTTGACAAGAAAGGAACCCTTTCAGATGAATATATAATAGGCTTTTACTTGCCAAATTTCCATGTATCTTTCGAGATACAATAATCGTTGTTCCGAATAAGTCTGATTTGAAATAACGCGTAGCATTTTATTTTCTAAATTAACAAGAACAGTCAATTTACCCGTAAATAAATTAATTAAAGAGATTGGTTGTCTTGATCTCAAACTATTGTCTGTCTCTCTGTCTCTGTCTCTGTCTCTGTCTGTCTGTCTGTCTGTCTGTCTGTCTCTCTCTCTGTCTGTCTGTCTCTCTCTCTCTCTCTCTCTCTCTCTCTCTCTCTCTCTGACGCAAACTGTTCAATGGTGAAAAAAATGCATTTGCTCAGTTTCATTCAAACGGATTGCATAAAATGGATTTGACAAATAATTCACACAATGATAAATAAAAATACGCTATTCTAACGTTCTATGAAGGGTAGGAGGAAATATCCATTCGGAACAACTGTTATTTTTGAAAGACTGAAATATACGTCCAGTGTGTGCTGGAGCTGTATTGTACAAGAAATCATACATTTTCTCGCAGAAACGAAACCACAATATATTTGGACTACTTCGCCTAGTTGAAGTTACCGTATCATTGATCGGGTAGTAAAGTATACAAACTAGTTAATTGCGTTCATAACCTCTCGGTCAGTTCTTGTTTCGTAAATAACCAAGGTTGTCCAAATGCATGTCATCGGCACGCACTCTATGCATGATCTGTTGAATTTACCTCGATGTTGCGAGCGCAAAATTTTCATGATTTAATGTAAGGTACATCCGACTCTGGAATCCGGATAATAAAACACATTTTTATGTGGCGAATTACGCAAATATCTCTTACACGCAGATATATACAGTGATACACATATACAAATAACAACGAAATCTAGTAAT
This sequence comes from Unio delphinus, assembly GCA_029339505.1. Lineage (NCBI taxonomy): Eukaryota > Metazoa > Mollusca > Bivalvia > Unionida > Unionidae > Unio > Unio delphinus. The sequence continues at coordinate 1,986,244 of JAQISU010000098.1, forward strand.
TGTTCCACACTTAATGCTTGATATCTCACATATAAATCGCAGCTCCTACTTTTTTTTATTATTTTTATAAAAAGTCCATGCCTTGATGTAAAACTACAAATGAACAATCAATAATTGAAATGTGAAATAATATACCCAAACAAAGCAAAACGAGAAATTAATGTCACCAAATATAACAATGATTTACAGTGAATTACGTTTGTTATCAAAATGATAATTGTAATAACACTTATTAACACGTTAGCAATGAATAAAACTACCGATCTGCGAGGCTGGCGAAATTTCAAAATAATGGAACTATACTGAATGTTTCTTTTCACGACGTAGGTTGATGGACTACCCGTACATTAGTATATTTGTTTTATTTGCCAAATTGGCTCTGATGCATACACATTAGCAAGATTATCATTGTTTTGCTTCATTACTTTGGCAGCTAAGAGTTAGATTCCACAGGGAATACTGACGACCTTTTCTCACAAGAGCACGAGAAGGGGGGAAAAAATCGCTGTTTAGCGTGCATGGCTTCAGTAATGAGATGATGATGATAAGGAAATGATTTATTTACAGGTCAGCTTCTAGATATTGACATGTTCAAAAAAGATCACATGAATTAAATAATTATTATAGTAAATCAATACATAGATATATAAAAAGTTTTTTTTAAATCTTTAAAATTACTTCTTCCAACGTTTCAGCTGGCTTTATTCATTATTTAAAATCGTGATTGGAAATACTATGTATTATAAACTGAAAATTACTATAATTTTCATCTTCATATTGCTGGATGTGACCTGAGAGTTCTATTCAAAACATTTACTTTGCATTGTTATCCCGGATTATTTGAAAACGAAGTGTCTCCTTTTCGCAAGATATGTCAATGACGGCTACAGCAATCAGAAGAAAAATAAAGAAATTAGGTTTGTAAATTGTATCCTATGGAGGTTTCAGTGATTAGCATTATAACAAGATCAAATCATTACATTCTTCTCATAATTTAGTAAGGCGTAAGCTAGACTGGTTCGTCATATTTTATTGACTGTAAAGGTGCTGTTCTTTGGTTTCGTCATCACACCAGTACAGCAGACTTCAGTGATGAATACTAGTGATCAGTACGAAGCGCTGAAAGACATGGTGTTGTGTTAGACACTTGTTTTGAGAGATAAAGATGTGATCATGCCGCCTGACATTCATAAACCGAAGCGTATGTTGCAAATTAGTTTGCATATCAATTAAATCAGTCACGAAGAACAAAAAACATATTTCAATTTGTCACACCTTTATTTTCATGTCTAGAAGATTAAAACTGTGTACATGTTCTGGCGCCGAAATATGAACTAAGATTAACCCCTACTGAGAGTGTGATTATAACAACAACGACGATACTACCACTACTAATACTGTTGCTGCTACTACCACCACTACTACTATCACTACTACTACCACTACTACTACTACCACTACTACTACTACTATAACTACTACGAACAAAACAACTCGTAAAGAACTCCTTTTATTTGTTGCGTTTGATCAGTAACAAACAACGTTCTTAATAAGTAATTTACTGTTTAGACCTATAATAGGAAACATCTGCATGTAACAGAAAATATAGATAACAAATTTCTGCAAAAATCAGACAATTGGCATGATGGTGTTACTGAAATTTTAGCACACCTTTCCTTTAATATTTTTTGTTCTGATCATTTCAGGCAAATAAAATGGTTCTGTATAAATTTAAATTAAATAATAGTAGCATCCTATTATGTCTAACATCAGACAAGTCGGTTTAATGTCAATATATTCTATTATGTCTAACTTTAGACAAGACGGTTTAATGTCATTACATCCTATTAATGTCTAACGTCGCCTTGTGGCTATAGCGTCCGCTTCGGATGCGGAAGGTCGCGGGTTCGAAGCTCTGTCGAGTCATATCTAAGACTAATACAAATGGTACATACAGCTGCCTCGCTAGACGCTCAGCATTATGAGGTTAGTGTTAAGACTGGTTGGCCTGACGTCAGTATAAAATGACTGGGTGGGGCGTGATGCTACATGTCTGCGACGGCATGATGCCCCAGTGCTAGACATCACTATAAACTGCCACACTGCGGATATCGTAGCAATATGACTGAAATTTGTTTATAACTACGTTAAAATCCAACACACACACATTCGACCAAAAATGCAAAATCTCAACAGATGGCTAAAAAAAACGTACAGGTGTTGTAATTCCCAGTTTTTGGAAAACTGTCAAGTATCTAACAACGTCATAAACAGTAAGATCACCATCCGCTTGATACATAAAGAAAACAGTTGATATATACTGATAAGTGTGTGGTGATGATTGATAAGTCCATGCTAACTAAATTATGGATACAATATGTGGAAATCTAAAGGAATATGCCAAACTTGAGAATATATATATATATATATATATATATATATATATATATATATATATATATATATATATATATATATATATATATATATATATATAAACTAGCTAAATTACTCGCTTTAAGAAATATCTTGTCATTACTAGCAACCAAACGATTCTGCATCATTGATTTATTCACTTATCCCCGGAACACTACAAAGAGAGTTTAATCAAATTGGTAATGAAAGGTTTCAAATGGTTTATAATATCGAACCTGTGCTACATCCGATTTACCAATGTTCTCTTTTCTACACTTTTCGCTGCTTTCAAAGTTTGTTGTTTGTGAAAAAGAAACAAACCAAAAGAAACAAACACCTAATCATGTTGTTTTTTTTTTAAAATTCACATTGGCTTATTATTCTTTAATGTGAGAAAGGAGAATTTTCGTCCCTAAAGATGGACTTTGTTTGGTGGACCTTTATATTCGAGGTTTGTAGTAACCATTAACCGCACTTAAGCTGGGACACAACGAATAAAACGTCAGTTCTGAGAAATATTACTTATACCATCAGCTGATCATCCCCAAAATGTTTCACTTCCACTTGTGGATACTGAAATAATGCCTAATATTGAAGTATCCCCTTAAAATGTTTGCATGTACATGCATATCCCTGTTTCTATCTCTTAAACAAGAGGACTAGAAGTTAAAATGACACATTCCCACTTTATAATGCCAATCAAATATTAATATTTCCTTATTTAAAGTTCTTTTTGGCCGATTCCAGTTCACATCAATAATTTGATTATGATAGTATTAAAGTTCTCATTATCTGATTCCAGTTCACATCAATAAATAAAATAAGATATGATTTAAGTTCTTATGGCCCTATTTCAGTTCACATAATTTTAATATTTATACCTATCTCGCAAATGAGTTGTTAGAAACTGGTCGTTTACCCTCCAACACATACGTAAGTACGCTGATTTACTGCAAATTTCGACAGGTCTTGTTAGCAAACCGGGTTACGCAGAGAATGACGATTTCTGTCGGTTTTGCCGTGTGTGGCATGTGTCGTGAATTACTTCATTCTGATCCGGTTTCCCCAAACTGACGGAAATTATTATGCCTTTTATTAAAGAACTCTCCAACGAGACTAATGATCACGTAACTGGTGGGTGCTTGATACTTATTCTACGGACTAATTTTAAAAGGCCAAATCGACGGGATACTATTTCAGATAAGGTTCTACGCTCCATTAACTAAATTTGGCATTTAGTGGTGAAATGGCTTTTCATTTAGTCTCTTTACGTCCTCTGATATTGCCATTCATCCAGCCGAATACGTAGTTACCAGATAAAATAAAATGAAAATACACATTTCCGATTTTTTTCCTCAAAATTTTGATTGTTTGAGGTTTGGTATTTTTCAAGTATACTTTTCTTCTAGCCACAAGAGCGAAAGAATGAGCAAAGAAAATTGTCGAATTAGAATGAGAGAAATCACGAAGAGACAGACATATTGTTAGAGAATACTGGAACCAAGTTGTAGGCTAAGCTCATGGCCCATTTTTAATCTGAAATGAGCTTCAAGATCATGATGAGAAAGCTATACATCAGTTGCAACAAATTTCGTTAACTTTGGATCAAAATTTTATTGCATTTCCTTTCATGCTTATATTCAATGTAGGTATCTGCCGTTATGCACGCAAGTCCAGATCATTCTAGTTATTTTAACCCAATCTATTGCGACAATGCTCATGGAAAGAAAGTAATCGAGCACTTTTAGAATATCATATATACTGTCGTATAGGTCAGGTCCAACTGTAAACAACATTTACCCTTTTCTGCCGTCCCATACAGCGCCGCAGATTATATGTGGTTTACTCGTAACAATCCTGTGTTGACCCAGATATTCCGGCACATCTGGTTCTATAAGTCTTTAGTTGGGTCATATAAATGAAGAATGCATTAGACTTTTTCTTGGCTTCGCTTGCGATTTCTTTATAAACATTTATAGATACGAAACATCCACTCATTCAGACCGCTGTCAGAAGATGTATTGTGCAAATTCAAGCGCTTCCTGACGTCATCGAATAAGTTTTGGTGTCTTGAAGTTGGCGATAAGAACATCAAGTTACATAATAATCACGACCTGAAAATAATTCCATACAAATAAAGGATATCACGTTTGCATCACTCTTGAACAAGAACTCAGACAAGAAAATCAAATATTGAGAACAAAAGACTCACAGAAATTAAAACATTATTAGTGTCCTGGGTTTTCTTTTATTCGGACAAGCAGTCGCCATTTCATTTTTTCTAATGTGAAATCACGAGACAACGCCCCAGCTGGGCAAACTTGTATCTAAATTAGTTGCAGGTATGAATAAAATAACGTGTAAGTAAGTAAATAAATATATGTCTAAATATTAGGGTGAAATCTGATTATCAGTTACGTAGGCATACGTTGAAAGTTAGTTGCAAACATATCCAGTTGTATTACTAACACTTAAATTTAAAGCATATTGTTGGATCATAAACAGTAAATGTCAGTTGAGATTGTTGAGGATTGAAAGTACTGGGAATGAAATTTGTAGGCAGCTAAACATAGCAACACCGTATTAAGCTAATGGACTTACAATGAGGAAAACAGCAAATGTTATTAACTTTGGTTGTGGCAGAGGCTGCCTTTATCACGTTTGAAATGATAACTCCAGGCGACTAATCGTATGCACCTGCTGAATTCAGCGCTTTTAAAAAAAAAGTACAGGGTTCTTAAAGTGCGCGATTTCTCTATTGGCAAATGTATCTTCTTCTGTTGTCCATCGTGTCCGATGATGAAGCTGGTTGAAAAGTTCGACAGTAACCAGGGATGTGTATCCTGAGTCCAAAGCTGGCATGATACCAGTTACATATACGTATTTATTAAACTCAAGTTAAAACGTTACTGAAGAAATACACACACATACACACACAGCTAGCTGTAATACAACAGAAAAATCAATTTACAGATGAAACACACGAATAGGTCATATAAGTGAATTCGAGTACATGGGACGGATGGGATATTAATTAGAACCAGAGGAAATGTAAGTATCGATTCAATGAAAGGATGGACAAATTGAATAGCCGATAATATTTTATTGTTCAAGTTCCAAGAGTGGTATTATGAATACACATCATGATTCTCCATTAAAATTAATTTTAGCACATCTGAAAACAAAAACAACAGGGTGCCAGAAACTCTCACGGTCTTCAGTACACATATTCTATAGTACATACATGACATTGATAGTCTAGGTATACATATTCTACAGTACCTAATGTTACAACTCTATGGCCATAAACTAAGTAAGAGAAAAAAGCCAAACCAGCAAGTAAAAAAATAATTTAATTACCAAAATGCAAATGTAAGAAAAATTTACAGTGTTATGAACTGAATCCAGTGATATTCCCAAAAAGTGATATTTAAGTCCGAATTGAATCAAATGATCCGAATTTCAGATTCTCGGATCTAATGACCTAGTAGCAATCCTGATGTATTACAATAGCATTGTCCAGAACTCAATAAATAATTCACAATAGTCCCAGAATATTAGTTTAGTCCAATGAGCACTTTGTAATTTCAATTGTCTAAACAATTGTTTAATCTTAAATAATATCTTAAAACAACATTAAATACGTCTGAAGACTGATGTTAAATAATAGCATAATCAATAAAACTGACCAACAGTGTCGACTTGCACGCACTTATATACAAATTTTAAGGGTGAAAACGCACTTTGCTATTACTAGCCTACGTGACTTTTCTTATTTATCCCACATCGAAAAGGATCTCACCTGACTTAAACGAACCAATGGAAAACAACTTTGTTATTCTAAGAATCTTCCTAACACCGCTTGCCAATGAGAAATTATCCCAATGTTTTCAATCACCAAGACCTATTCGTATATTTGACAAAGTAGATTCACACGGGGAAAATTAAATTACTAAGAAGCATTTGATTCTATTCTTGTTGTTGTGTGTTTAACGACATTTTCAACAAATGATATGCTTTATTTTGCGGGCAGTATTTCTGGTGAACCCGGAAAAATCCCGAGATGAACCACAGACTCACGGGGAGCTAACGGCAGGCTTTCTCACAGATCAGCGTTGGCCGAGTCTGAGACGCAGACGATTTTGAGATGTACGTTGTCTGAGGGCCTTAGACCACTCGGCTACCTAGCGCCCCATTTGATTCCGTACTCATCCTTTTGACGCGGACGAACGGACTAGATCAATCACAGACACTTGAAACAGAACTTAAACGAAAAGAAGTAAAGACCCATTTAGTGCAACTCATTGGAAACACAATGGATAAAAGCAAAAATGGATTCAATCATACGTACTCTGTTCGATGACATTCACACCGAATTAGTATTTTTTTACATTTTTTATGTACAAAATCACTGATAACAATAAATGGGAATTCATTAGTATTGAACATCAATATTTACGAACCAATGTCAGAGAGTGAGTAATTTAGAACGTAAAAGAAAGCCTTGTTGATCTTTGTCTTTGATCAAAGCAAAACAAAAATGAGGATGTAAAGTACCATTAAGTGGAAATAAATGATATATTAATACATGTATGTATATTTAATTTGCATTGTGTGCTGACTTTTCTCCACGATTATATATATATACAGTCGACCCCGGTTAACTGCACACCCTCGGGCCCGTAACGAGCCCGTGCAGTTAACCGGAGTACGGTACAGTACATTTTTAAGCATTGTGAAAATTCGGGACCGGCGTGATTACGTGCAGTTATCCGGAGTGTGCAGTTAACCGATGTGCAGTTAAGTGGAGTCGACTGTATATATATATATATATATATATATATATATATATATATATAATTTAGGGCCTATTACGTAACTAATATTTATGTACGAGGTTAGTTTATATATTGATATCATTATCTCGATGTAAACATGTGTACATATGTTGAATTCGTGGTCTCGCTTTTTTTTAAAAAAAATAGAAATTATGAATATTCAAGAAGCAGGAGTTTACGAATTTTATTGGAAAAAGACATTCCTCCTGCTTATGTTATTGTGTCAGGATTTTATATAAAGGTAGTTTACTGCGGAATTACTCATTCCTGTATTAACATCAGTCGTTAGATGAAACAACTTCGTTGTGTTTCAGTTGAGAAGATTTTATTTATTTATTTATTTAAATTTGTAATTGGAATTACATTGCCTTTTGCCTTTGCGAAATAAATCCCTATTTTAGGATTATTGTCAGTTCATTCAATTAAAGTTTGGAGCATATGATTGTAAATCATCAAGACTGTTAGTATTCCATGCTATTGGCACATTAACACATTCAATTTCGAATTTATTCGGAACACTGCAGTTATTCAGAATACTCTATACTTTTGGACTTCTGATATAGTTTCACAATACTGTACATTCTTGTTAAATTGTCCATTTTTATACTACGGAAATAAATTATTTGTTGAATTTTATCAATTTGCAAATTGGTTTTCGCTTCTTTCTGTTACTTGGATCAAAACCACAGCGTCGTAACACTATGGACATTGGTATCGAGTCAAATAAACAAAACATATTTACCAAAATATACCTGTTAAAATACCTAAACGTCTTCAGTGCACCGGATTATGTTAAAATAAACGCAAACAGTTGCTATTGAATACCATAAAACTGGAAGAATCGAGCCTCCCGCAAGTTTCCTATTCACACTGTAGCACTATCTCGGGGTTGGGTGGGGGTAAGAAATTTTAGGTAACAATTATGCAACCAGTCGTTGTTAGCATCTAAATGTATTTTCAAACAGAACTATACAACCATGGAACAAATTAATATGCATAATAATTGTATTGGTAAGAAAGAAATTTTTCCTATATCTGATGTTACCCACCTTTAAAAAAAAAAACGATATAGCATTCATTAACATATTCACAGATTTAGCAAATTTAGTTACCTGTATCATTTATATGCACGAAGTAATTAGTTACGAAAGCATTAAGCACGCTTTACGATCGAAAGAAACAGTTCACCACGAATTTTCCCGGAAAGCCACGAGGCTGAATTAACGAAGCATTTAATTGGCTGTTTAGTTTTTAACATGTCCTTCAGTTTAAAGCAAGTAATAGTCTTCACTGGTTAGCAAAACTCAGGGAAACATTATAGGCATGCAATAAGAGATTAATTGGCTCAATTAGTGTGTTGATATCTGTTAAGAGCCAACAGTCTATCCACAACAGTACTGAAGAGCAGCGTCCAGGGTGGCAGAAGGAGATGCAGACAGAGGCACATGATCGAGACAAGTGGAGGGAACTGGTTAGATGTTCAGCAGCACAGTGCTTCAACGACCACACTAGGTCAAGAGACGGATTATGGTGATGATGATGATGATGATGATGATGATGATGATGATGATGATGATGATGATGATCTGTTAAGAATGTTTGATGAATAAATTACGTAAATCTAACACTACCATATCGCTGAAAAACCAAACTTAACCAAGCATGGATGAATTTCTAAAGTTCAAAGACTATTTATCCAACAGAAACAACAGCACCAACATCACTGAACATGTTTCAAACATAAAGAGAAATACGCCGTTCATTAAAGACATGTACCTCCAGTTAACAAGCTAACAAGATTCATAGACTTGTCTTTTCTGAACAACATTTGTGTCTTAAATCATGAATCGAGGTCAACACATGTGTGATATAAACCACTAATGACTTCTTCAAATTGAATAATATCCCTGAATTTGACAAACAAATGGAAAATCGTACGGAAAGGGCAACTGTAAAACAAATTCGAACAAACTGAAATTTTCAATAAATTAATAAGATATTTCATTATCCAAAAGAACAATTATCAGCCAAGATTTGGTTTTAGAGAGAGTGATGCAGAAGAAAATCAAATCCAAATCAATGTAGGGTAGTTTAAAGGTTTTAGAGATATTGAAGTTGCTGATGTACTAAATTTGAGACAAATTTAGAAATATGTACGATGGAAGAATAATACTCGTAAAGTGCCATACCAGTGTGGATAAAGTAAATTAAATTCAATACAGTATTTGAATAGAAACTAAAATTTGGAAGCGGTATTAAAAACAACCGATGGAAACATTCGCCATAATAACTGAGAAATACGCTCAGGTATGTTTTCGAAAATAATACGCATCGGACAGATTTTTTCGCTCGGTAATTTCCGGAGTGTGTAGATCACCTGACGTCATATTTTGAACACACACCTTTGCTTCGTTTCTATTGAAATATAAACAAAGCACGTGTTACGTTCTATAATAGTTAGTTTGAAAGGTTTTATCATCACATTCATGCCAAGAGGAGATCGCGAAGATGCAAGCAAGGGCTGCGGGGTAAGGTGTGTTGCTGCAAATTCTATGAATACAGATGCTGATGCGTTTTCCATAATTTCTTCCCGAAAGACAGAGCACTTTATAGTAGGTGGACAGATTTTGTAAAAATCTAAAGGGCAAACTGGGATGGTCCGATTGAATTTTCTTCCTTCTGCTCTGTTCTCTCATAAGGAACGTTTTATTTTAGATTATTACTGCACGTGAGGAACAGTGTTCACAACAGACAGACAATGATACAACTCAGGATCAAGGATTAGAATATTCAATTTACATAATAATAATAATAATAATAATAATAATAATAATAATAATAATAATAATAATAATAATGAGCACTTTGTATAGCGCCCAATTCTTTAGAAGCTCTAAGCTCCTTGCAACATCTATAATGATATGACTACAAAAAACAAAAACAAAAACAAACACCATAAAATTAGAAAACATAAAAATGATAACAATATTTAAGATAGGAAACATTATTAGGTCTTTAAGTTTGCTCTTGCAGTCGATAAAGGTGAGTTTTAAGAGCACTCTTGAAAGGGATCACTGTGTCTTTGTGTCTGATTGCACTGGGCAACTCATTCCACGTTGCTGGGTCTGGTATGCAAAGAACGTTGCTCATATATATATGACTTCGTTTTGTTAGTGGGAATAATCAGTGTGCGATTGTCAGAAGAGGAGAGTAAGTATCTTGCTGGTGTATACACATGGGTGAGGCCAGATAGGTATGGTGGACTGTAGTCCATCATTGAAACGTAGCACAGAGGACAAATTTTGTGTTTCATTCTGGATCCAATGGATAGCCAGTGTAAGGTGCAGAGCAGTGGGGAGGTGTGGTCTGATCGTGGTACCCTAAAGATGATCCGAGCAGCTGTGTTTTGAACTTTTGAAGTTTCTGGATTAGATATTGAGACGAACCAGACCTATATGAGTTACAATAGTCCAATCTTGAAAGTACTAATGAACACACAAGTGTTTTAGTAGCATTAAATATATTTGCGAATGGACCTGATGCGTCTCAGCTCATGATATGCAGCCGTACATATGTTCATGCCATGTTGGTGCAATGTGAGAGTACTGTCTAGAGTATCACCTAGGTTTCGTACTGACTGTGTGACTTTAATATTGGTGTTGCTGATAATTAATGCTTGAGGTAAAGGATATGCATAATAAAGTGTTTACGTTATGATCATAATGGCCTCGGTTTTGTCATCAGTCATCTGCAGCTTGTTACATGTCGTCCGTGATTTCACATCAGAATTGCGCTTCTCTACTCCTTGGATGGTAACATCAACTTCAATTGCGTGGCTAGACTTGTATATTTGGGTGTCATCAGCATACAATTGGTGAGACACTGGATGATGATCTATGACACGTGAGAGCGGCTGAGTGTATATAATAAAGGGAACAGGTCCAAGAACAGACCCCGTGGAACATCACAACTTAGATCAACTGGACTGGAGTGTATTCCATTTGCAGATACAATTTGAGTCCTTTTGACTAAATATGACTTGAACCACATTAAGGCTTTAATGCCGGAGACGGTGAAGTAATATATCATAGTCTATTGTGTCAAATGCTGCAGACAAATCAACGAGGGTGAGGACTGGAATCTTCCCGCTATCCAAAGCAGAGAGAATGACAACTTTCAGAACAGTAGTAGTTTCAGTACTGTTGCAAGGGCGGTATGCATACTGTATTGTTGCTAAAAAGACTGTTTGAATTCAAATGAGAGACAAGTTTGGTTAGAACAACGTTTTCTACAACTTTTTATATGAACGGAAGATTATAAACTGGGCGGTAGTTCTTTAAATCATTATGGTCGAGTGTTTGTTTCTTCAGCAGAGACTTTACAATGACAGTTTTGAATAATGATGGGAATTCCCCTGATGAGAGAGGGGTATTAATAACATCAGTTAGTGAAGGCACTATTGAGTTTAAGCACTCAAGCAGCAGTGATTTTCGAATTGGATCAAGTTCACATGATTTTGGTGCACTCTTCATCACGATTGTCCGTACTAAATCCATTGAGACATGTTCAAATGCTACTAACGGTTGTCGCTGAAATTATGTATCGTAACTGTATGGTGACGACGAGTCAATTGAAATTATGTAGTCAAGCGTATCTCTAATAGTTTGTACTTTGTCACGGCAGAAGTAACACATAGGTCCGGAAGGTCTAATGGAGAGAAGGTAGTTGGAAGTGGTTGTACATTTGTTCCTTGACATTAGTTTGTTAGTTATCTCGAAGAGCTCTTTGCAACTATTGAGTTGATATTGCGGTCAGCTGACCACCCGCCACGTGATCAAAATTCTGAGCACATTATGAAGTTCTCCGAAGCCTCCATGAAATGGTCTTTAGTAATTTATAGAATTTAGATACATTTTTGTTAGTGCACTTATTAATTTTCATGCAAGACAGCATGAAACCAAGCTTTGATGACTATATTTTATAACTTATAGGATCAAAAGTATTTGAAAAGCTTGAAGAGATTGTGACAGCAGACAAATGAGAAAAGATGTACCAATCCTGTCATCTGGACAACAAACTTCAGAACTGGAGAGATACCACTCCGTGATCAATCATTTTGCACCAAAGATGATTGGTTTCTCCTATCACGGAATGCTTTCAAACTAAATCTTAAAGTATTGCACACAAACAATACTGATTCAGGTTTCTCAGTGTTTTATTTATAGTCCAGTATATCATATTAAATCACAGACATCAAGATCGGATCTTTGGATATCCTGAAATGTAAAATTTTATAACATATTCTTGTGTTTTTGGAATGTTTGCAAATAAAGTATCTATACCATTAAATTATCTTGTTTTCATAGATTTATATATGTTTTGAAATATGCTTTGGCTAGCTGCATTGCATTTTAATGAAAACACCTAAATAGAGCAGGTATACAGTAAGGATGGGAGTAGTGTCCCAGTGTGATTTATCGTTATTTTTAATGATATCAATAAAGTTAAATGATTCCAGTATAATATGTGCATGTGTTGTTTTATGGCATGGTATATCAGTATCACTGTGGTATAAAGGTTAGACAGTATAGGCCTCTAGAAGAGGGATTAAATCCACGAAGGTGTCATAAGATGACTAGCAAAAGTGATTTCTTTGCTGTACAAATAACCCCATTACTATGTTGTCATGCATAGATCATGAAAACAAAAGAACATGACACATTACTCAGACACTATACTTACGCATTTCCTTGTTCTTTACGTTCTCCATATTGTTGTGTATACTGGTAGTAAGCAACTTTTTAAACATGGCTGTCGAGACAAACTGGACTGAACCCTGGATAGTATGTAATGCATTGTATCCCCTGGTATTCACTGCGAACACTTAACGACCTTCTCTGTGTCACAGCAACTTACACATTTCCTTGCTGTGGGCATTACCAAGGAATGTCCACAGTTACTACTAAAAATAGTTTTCTTCTTTAATGCATAGTGTTGTGCTTGTCAAATTTAATCTTATATTTATGAACACATCATTGACACAAACTGACTAAAGTTAGGAACAAGTAAAATATTTAGTACAGCACTGTAAAATTATATTAGATATGAAAGAAAGAAGTTGCAAGAAGATGCTTACCATAGGAAAAAGGTTATTTCATAGTTTATACAAAAATCAACTATTAGCAGACATATGAGAAATTAGAAATTTTAACTTTTATTACAGTATACAGAATATGAAATGTAATGTCATGAGGGTAATATTCTGACATTTCAACAGTTGTGCAAAGAGGACCTCCTCTTCTAGGAATCTGAAGTACTTCTAAATCGTATCAATTTGTTCACAGGTTTTCGAAGTTTACAACGGTGATCCGATGTACATTTTATTTCTTAACGTATAAGCACGTGTTTACCCGTGAAATGCTATAAACTTGTACAGCTTTTATAACAGGTGAGAAAAAAATCCATTTGTAAACGAACACGAGACTGTTGAACAGTACTGTAAATATCGTCGGATACATAAATTTATCGTAAATTATGCCGTAGACATATTCAGAAAAAATTACCATGAATTGTCTTTGTTCTTCGTCATTTTCATCTGCAACTTCGTATGTGTCGGTATTGGAAATATGAGCTTCAAACTGATACGGATTAATTTGGGTGGCGGCAGCCGCTTCTACACCATTATTAGAATCTTCCGAGCTTATTTCCTCCCCATCTTTGAATGGCGAAGACCTGCAGGACAGTGACAATTGACTTGCTTCAGAATTACAACTTTCGTGTAAAGCTTCAGATGATTTTTTTCCATAATATGACGATACCAACTCTGCCTTTGTTTACAACAATTGTTCAAAATGTGACGTCACGCTTTGTTTTCACTAAAATACCGGAAGTGGTCGGCAGTTGCATTCGGTTATTATCGTAAACAGGTGCGAACGCAATATTATATAGGCTCAAATGCAGTTATTACTGAACATTTTCATTCGTATTTTGAATATATATTCTCATTCATCACGAAATGAACTGAATAACTGTAGTTACACTGTTATGGCACTTTAAGTCGGTTTTGATATTTATGTCGAAAGCGATAACGCTTACAGCGATATGAAAGAAAATAGTACGATTTTGCCATAGTAGATTACTCTAACGATACACAATTCAGTAAGAAACAAAGATACTGGGAGTTTTCAAAGCTGCACTAAATGGCGTTCCAATAGAGATGGATAGGTTATGATTCAATAATCATATTCTTGTGATTAGCCATGAGGTAACGATTTGATTGAAGCGAAATTGATGATTTATTTAAAGGTTTCTCTCGCGTTATATATAACTGTGTTTATGACCTGTTCGGAATTATGTTTAGGCATACGATGTATATCAACTGTAGTCCGTTTCCTCCTAATCTTCTTTTCGGCGTTTACCAACATTTTTCAAAAGAGTGATTGTTTAGGAAATTGCTCCGTTCATGGCACACTTTCCTTTTCAATAAAGGAATATATGAGACGCAATTTTCAGCGCCTTATTTATCAAATTTGTGTCTTTGTGTCTGATTGCACTGGGCAAATTTGTGCGATTTTCTTTTTATTGTACATGTTCGAAATAGGGTTAAAAATCACGAGTGTGAGTGATTTCAGTTGTTGCCTTGAGGGGGTTGCTATGATTTTGAATGGATAATCATGCCAGCCGTTTTAATGTCTGGGTTTCTCAGAGTCGTTTAAATTGTGCATCCGTTGATGTGTCGAAACAGAGTTAAGAATTAAAATTTCGTTGTATCTTTGAATAGCAAAAGTGTTACAACGTAGTTCAAAGTAGCTATATGTAATGCAATTGTACCGTTACAGCATATTGCAGAGATCGACGATAACGTCAAGTAAATGTGTTTTGCATGTCACGTGATACGCAAAAGTAAGTGTATGACAAAAAGTGACCGTTCATATTAACAGATGAAGACGCATTATTTGTAGATGACCTAAAATCATCTTAAATAATATCTTTGTTATAAAATTGTGAATTGTATGTTATCCTTACACAAGTATTTTGGTGCAGATAAAGTTAAAAAGGAAAGAAATTAAATAAAGCTGATAATCAAAAATAACTAAAGAATCAGTGAGTGGTGGTCCATGTGATAGTAAAATATACCAAATAAATTTCCAACAATTATTCCAAGTTACACACACACACATACACACACACACACAAATAAATAAATACTATATATATATATATATATATATATATATATATATATATATATATATATATATATATTACATTAAATATATATTTGAATATATGTCAATATATAACATGAATCATTTAAATATGACATGATGTATTGATCTGAAATGGAGTTATAATCAAACTATTAGATTCAATATAAGCAATATGATTTTAGACCCTTAAACTTCACGATGTTTTTTCAAAGTGTGCATGAAGTCTCTCAATTAAGTTAACAAACCTTTCATAAAAGGACACTTTCTCACTGGTTGTATTTTACTTCTAAAGTTGCCAATGTGTCAACCTATTACTTTTCTTTCAGCAAGATATTTTTTTCTTTTATTGTGTGTGTTCTTTGCCATGTTTTTTTTAGCTCTTTATTTAATAGGAATTAGCATCGATTTAGGGGCACAGAGTGGCCGAATGGTCTAAAGCGCTCTTTGTTACTGATCACTGCCATATCACCTCTATTTGCATGGGTGCGAGTATCGGATTCAGCCAATGTTGGTATGTGAGAAAGCTTGCCAGTGACTTCTCATGGGTCGGTAGTTCTTTCCGGGGTTTTCCCCGGGTTCTTCCTCCACCATTAATACTGGCCGCCATGTATAGCCTATCTTGTGCTGAAAAATGGCATTTAACCCTGCTACATCAATATCAAGAATCATAATGATTTCGATTTGAATGTATTTGTCTTCAGTTTAGATTTGATTCGTACAGTTTCATGTTAAATTGTACTTTGTGATTTTAGATACTCATTTAATTCGTGTCTACCATTCTTTCATGTTGGAATTTATTTTGTACATTTATAGTTTGCAAGCGTCTAATATCGAAGAGAGAATCTTTATGATATTAAACAAAAACCTCGAAGATCGTGTGTGCCGTCATAATTAGCTCAGATCTTGTCGCCTGTGTTTTGTATAAATTGCCTGAGTTCTATATAGCGCTGAAAAAGTAAGTTCGTCTTTACTCAAATATTTTCAAAGTTGCAAAAGACACCATTTCCAACCATAGATAAAAAGAGCCTAAATTTATCCTAGTGTTTGATCTATAGAAGATTTTTCTACGATTACCCACACCCCCGAAAACGGTGTTCGTAAACGAACCAATCCTGTACCTCTGCTGGAAGATTTAATTGTTAAATAGTATCAAAATGTCTTATTTTTAGAACCTTCAATTTGCTGGGGATTCAATTATGTAATCTATCTTCTTAAGGTTTCCGACACACTTATTACTAGTCAAGAATGCCCCTCTTAAATATCAATAAATATGTCCTCTGCAAAGATAAAATCTATTGTAATATGTTTCTTGACAGACTCACCTGTGATTAATTAATTAAGTTTAGTGCTTTAACCTGTATAATTTAATGGAAGACCCATAAACCGTATGAAAGCCTCGAATTAGCTTACGCACCCGACGGAAGTGAACAGCTTCATTGAAGAGTATCTATTTTCAATGATTGCTTGTTATTGTTTACCGTCGAACACTAACAATTTTCTGTTTCAGACAATAATTTGTCAGACGAGAAAGCGTTAGTCAAACGAAACGAAATGACGCTTAAACATGCTCATCGATGTCTAATGGCATTTACATCCCAGGCTGAAGGTAACGGATAACTTGGAACTAGATAGATGTTTATGATTATTTATTTATTTATTTATTTATTTATTTATTTATTTATTTATTTATTTATTTATTTATTTATTTATTTATCTACTTTTTAATTGAAACCATTGAAAGGAATTTCAGTTTCATTAAAGCAACTTATCATTAGAAGAATCCAAACATGTTTACAAGTTCTGCAGGTTTGTAAAAGACGAAAACGATATTTTTTGGCTCCAAATTTTGCACATCTTTCGAGGCCTTCGAAAGTAATTATCACAGACGTGCATGATGTCTCATAGTTTGTAAATGATGCAAATTACTAGAGAAATGCGGGGTTCGCAGTTTGTAAATAATGCGAATTGCTACAGATGTGCAGGGCTTCTCAGAGAGATTGTAAATAATTTGAAATTACTACAAAATTGAATGGTGTCTCACAGTTTATAATTATTTTGAATGACTGCAGAAGTGCAGAGTGTCTTACAGATTGAATATAATGCGAATTGTAACAGAACTCCTGGGTTTAACACAGTTGTAAATAATGCGAATTTCTACAGAACGGCATTTTGTCTCACAGGTTATAAATAATACGAATTACTGCATGATTTCAGAATGTATCACAGTTTGTAAGTAATGCGAATTATCAGAGAAGTGCAGGTTGTGTCATCTATTGGAACTGAAATTTCGCCCAGCATCATGGAAAACCTTTTGTTTTATTATGGTGTTTTTTTTTTCTTCTTTCAAATAGATCCTAACATCAGTCTTCCTTTCATTACATCGCTCTACGTTAATCTGTGGTTTCTAACTCTTTATAAAGATGATAAATCATGAGCTTTAACCAAATATTACAATAGCCAAATTTTAAGTGTATCAGTCTTTAAATGACGCTCGCGCGCGCGCGTGTGTGTGTTTGGGTGGGTGGGTGGGTGTGGGTGTGGGTGGGTGTGTACGGGTGTGTGTGTGGGGGATTGTGTGTGATTAGAATTTTCAACGTAGCTTTTAACCATTTTTCAGCCTCATCGCTACGATGTCTGCAGTGGAACAGTTTATTGTGATGTCTAGCGATGGGGTATCATGCCACAGACATGAAGCATAATGTCCCACCCAGTCACATTATCCTGACACCAGGCCGACCAGTCCTAAAACTAACCTCTTAATGCTGAGTGGCCAGTGAGGCAGTTGTTAATATGTCATTGGAATGACTCGGCCGGGGTTCGAACCCACGACCTCTAAGAACTAGGCTACCTGGTCGGTTTTAAATCATGTAAGTATAAGTATATACAATGCACTCACTACGTTATCTAGGCGCCACATCTTTTCATTGCTATTACTCATCATCATTATTAAAATCAGTTATGGACAGCTTTTAATTAAACCGCACATACCGGTATTGTATTTTGTTGGTGGTGGTGTGTTTCCGTTTTTATCTTCTTTTTCGTTTTTCTTCCCCTTGATTAGAAGTAGGAGTAAGAAGTGATCCTTTATTTTGAATAAAGAGTGTGAAGCGCCATCTATGATACTTTCACTTGTTTCTCTAAGTTTGCATAATGATCGATCTTTTGAATGCAAGCAAAATATAAAATGTTTTTCAATTAATCTGTTTATTGTACCTTTCATGTTGTTTACAATGCCAGTGTTCATTTATTCAGCAAATAAACGTGGCCGGAAATTTGTTTAAGAAAGAGTTATCTTTTCATTGCGTAACGAGATCATGTGGACACCAGTCTCAGCAGTCACTGATGTTAATTACCAATATTGTATAAAATGAAATGAAACCAGTCTATAAAATATAAACTGCATCTTTAACAACGTTTGAATAAAAAGAGGTGGCATTGACATTATTATATTTTCTCCAGAATATGAATATTATAACTTTAGAAATTGTTTTATTTCGTGTTTCCTTTCCCCTTACCGATTTAGGTAGCAACTTAATGCAAGAAATATTGCATCACTTACCTGGTCAAAGAAAAATGGTTATGAATTTAAAAATATCAATTTCACATTTAGTTCGAAATCCTCTTCTAAATATCATTTCTTGTCTGTATTATTATTTATGGACATTTTCTCGATATTCATTTGTGATCCATCAGTGTATAAAAAGATAAATTGTGCTTGCAAAAAGGCCTGTATAAATGATATTAAATATATATATATATATATATATATATATATATATATATATATATATATATATATATATATATCATCATCATCATCATCATCATCAGCATCAGTTTATACAGGAGCAGAACATCAATTTGATTACAATCAGATCTACACTGCCCTGCATGAAGATGTGACATTAACAGCTATGTGATCATGTTCTGGTCAGCTATGTCATTAC
This sequence comes from Unio delphinus, assembly GCA_029339505.1. Lineage (NCBI taxonomy): Eukaryota > Metazoa > Mollusca > Bivalvia > Unionida > Unionidae > Unio > Unio delphinus. The sequence goes on from JAQISU010000098.1 coordinate 2,005,654, forward strand.
CATAATAGCTAATTTTATTAGCCAAATAGTTGACTTAGTAGAATTGCTAAAAGACCATCAATATGTGCCAAACGATTCCATTGACTTTCAATTTTCTAAAAGCTATATTTCCATTGGCTAATTCAACATGACCTCAAAACGGTCTCATTCACATCGTTACATAGACAGTGTAAATCTGATTTTAATCAGAACATTCATAGCAAAATAATTTTGCTTTTACGTTTAATATATAACTAGGCTACAAACGAAACACAATGTCTTTACCATACTTTATTCGAACAATTTGAAAACACTTGATATCAACTTCAATTTGTTTGTACCAAATTATTAAATTGTAAAAACTGCATATATTTTGTTTCAAAGTTTTTGTTATTATTTTTAAAATACTTTTTAAGAACAAATGTTCTGAGTAATCAACAATTCGATAAAATACTATATCTGTGATATAAAGTTAAATTTGACAGTTATCTACGTCCCTCATTTCCAACTACCGACTTGTTTACTTCATCAATTCGATTTCTTGGTCGCAGTTGTATCATTGATGTTTGTTTGTTTGTTTGTTTGATTAGGATTTTTAACGTAGCTTTAACAACTTTTCAGTCTTATCTCTACGTAGTCTGCAGTAAGGCAGTTTATAGTGTTGTCTAGCACTGGGGCATCATGCCGCAGACATGTAGCATGATGTTCCACCCAGACTCATTATCCTGACACCGTGCCGACCAGTCCTAACACTAACCTCTCAATGCTGAGCGTCAAGCGAGGCAGCTGTTAGTACCAGTTTTTTAAGTCTTTGGTATGACTCGGCCGGGAATCGAACCAACGACCTCTCGCTTCCGCGGCGTACGCTATAACAACTAGGCCAGAAGAGCGGTTTATCACTGATGTAAATATCTACAGCACATATCATTAATGTGTAATGCAGGTGTATATTAGAAATATAATGCGTAATACAAGTGTATATCAACACTATTAGTACCATAATGTGTAATACAAGTGTATATCAACACTATTAGTACCATAATGTGTAATACAAGTGTATATCAACACTTTTAGTATCATAATGTGTAATACAAGTGTATATCAACAATATTAGTACCATAATGTGTAATACAAGTGTATATCAACACTATTAGTACCATAATGTGTAGTATAAGTGTATATCAACACTATCATTATCATAATGTGTAATAAAAGAGTGTATCAGTAATACAATATGTAATACAAGGGTATATCAGTTCCTTAATATGTAATTCAATGTTATATCGGTACAATACTGGGAAATTCGAGTTTATATCAGTACCACCATGTGTAATACAAGGGTATATCAGTACCGTAATATGTAATACAATGTTATATCAATACCAAACTGTGCAATTCGAGTTTATATCAATACCAAAATGTGTAATATAATGTTACATCAGTACCATAAGGTGTAATACAAGGGTATATCAGTACCATAATATGTAATACGTATACCAGCACTGTCAGTATTATAAATTGCTATACAATGGTATATCTAAACACATCTTCACAGCACTTTAGGTGATTATTTTGCCATGACTTTTTTGTGGAAAATAAAGACAACGTTCTCAAAGCAGCGTGAATTTCATAGCTCAACGTTTTTAATTTTATTTGACCTCTGATCTATGTCATTTGCTCAACATTTTTAATCTAATTTGACCTCTGATCTATGTCATTTGCTACAAATTAATCTCCTTCACGCCAAACAAATGTGACGTTACATACTATCAATATACTCTGTCTGCCCGTAGTTTAATGTGTTTTTGATGCAAAGTTTTCGACTATACGTGTTATCTCGCATTTCATTTTATCCCATCCGCTTTATGATCCATGATAAATTCAAGTCTTTTTATTTATTAGGTAAATCTAGTAGGATGATCTTTGCAATCTAGTTTGTATCGTGAATTTTTGTAAAAAAAAATCTTTTCATTTCTGATATTATTCAGTTCGTGCAAAGAAAATGTACATCATGCAAAAATGATTTCAGCGAATATGTTCACATAAGGCTCGTATATTTTTTTTACTCACAAAAACAATCTGCATCTCTTCTTCATTCACTTATTCATGTCTTTATTGTTAGTGAATTGCATATAAAATTAGATAACATTATAGACAATAAATAAAGATAGGACGGGTTAAGATAAGTATACATTACAAAAAATAGATTCAGGATAATTAAAGTTTAAGTGAAAAGACGAAAGAAACCTTTAGATATTTTTAAAGCAAAGAATTCTGGGGGAAAATATTATATCATTTAATTTTTCATAATATTTATCTTACGTGATGGAAACCTAGAAACGCTCAACTCTTAAACACTTGGGATCAAGAAATGTGCATCGAATATGAAATATAAAGAAGTTACAGTGACACCTCTCTGTACCGACATACTTCAAACAAAGCTTGACGTGTTCCATATATGCAATATAAAGAAGTTAAAAACTGAAACCTCTCTTCTTCTTCTACTACTACTACTACTGCTGCTGCTGCTGTTACTGCTAATACTACTACTAATAATGCAAATAATAATAATAATACAAATAATACTAATACTAATAATATAAATTTTACTATTGAAGGTTATTGAAAAATTCCCTGCCTTTTCACGTCATTGAAAGTTATGTCAATTCATAAAAAATAAACAAACCCTTTTCCTTTCATTAAATAACAAGATTGTTTTTGTCATAAAACGGCAGAGTTAAAAATATTGATGAAACAATTAATGATATGCTTATGAAAATAATTATATTTTATCAATTTCTGTGAAAACTAAAAATTAAATTGAAGAAGTTTACATTATAGTTTGGCACTAAAAGTATTTAAAATTTAAAATTTGTATGAAGTGTTAAAGGCGAACGTCAGCATGAATACTTTGTAATAGTCACTAAATTAATGTTTGTAAAGGTCATTAAATTGGTATGTTTGTCATGGTCACTAAATTAATGTTTGTAAAGGCCACTAAATTAATGTTTGTAAAGGTCATTAAATTGGTATGTTTGTCATGGTCACTAAATTAATGTTTGTAAAGGCCACTAAATTAATGTTTGTAAAGGTCACTAAATTAATGTTTGTAAAGGTCACTAAATGTTTGTAAAGGTCACTAAATTAATGTATGTAAAGGTCATTAAATTAATGTTTGTAAAGGTCACTAAATTAATGTTTGTAAAGGTCATTAAATTAATGTTTGTAAAGATCAGTAAATTAATGTTTGTAAAGGTCACTAAATTAATGTTTGTAAATGTCATTAAATTAATGTTTGTAAAGGTCATAAAATTAATGTATGTAAAGGTCATAAAATTAATGTTTGTAAAGGTCATTAAATTAATGTTTGTAAAGGTCATAAAATTAATGTTTGTAAAGGTCACTAAATTAATGTTTGTAAAGGTCACTAAATTAATGTTTGTAAAGGTCATTAAATTAATGTTTGTAAAGGTCATAAAATTAATGTATGTAAAGGTTATAAAATTAATGTTTGTAAAGGCCATTAAATTAATGTTTGTAAAGGTCATTAAAATAATGTTTGTTAAAGTCATTAATTTTCTATGTTTGTCATGGTCATCATTAAATTAGTGTTTATAAAGTTCATTTAATTTATATGTTTGTAAATTACATTAAATTGATATATTCGTAGAAATCATTCAATTGATATGTTTGTAAAGGCCATTAAATTGAATTTTGTAGAAAACATTAATTTTATATGTTTGTAAAGGCCATTAAATTAACATATTTATATAAATCATTGAATTTATATGTTTTTAAAAGCTATTCAATTGATGTTTGTAGAAACATTAATTTTATGTTTGTAAAGGCCATTATAATTATATATTTAATATTGATTTTTCACTTCTTTGTTTCTTGAACAAGCAAATAAAAAACTTCATTAAAAGGTATCCCCAAACTTAAGTAAGAAGGTATCCCAAAGTAAGAAGGTATCCCCAAATTTAAGTAAGACCCAACAGTCAGTGCAATCCAGACAAATATGTGTTGTTTTTTTTTACATTCATATTAAAAGGAAAGTATTGTAGTTATCTACTTAGCATATAATGGTCGAATGTTATGATAAAATGGATATTTGGTAACTTGGAGAAAATAAACCTAAAAAAATTAGACAGTAGGTAAAATCATAAATAATGACAAATTACGGGATACTGTGGAAAAACTGGACAAGTTTCGTCCATGATGAAATTTTTAAGAAAAGTGAAACAAGAATTATTGGCTAAATTGCATTGTTCAGTTCAGTACCCCTTTTGTTTGCAATTACGGGTTCACTTTCTTCTTGAATGTTCTAAAGTTATCCACAAATCTTTTCTTGAATTCGAATATGTTTTAGTATAATGTGCTGTAAATAATTGGTGTGCAAGCGTTTTCAGTATAAATACTCAAAGAAAGCAGCTGTTTTTAATTTACCCTGTGTAAGCCTGCACCCCTCTGGCTGCTGAGTTGGGCATACGGTATATTGGTTGTCTTACATAAAAATGAAACGGACGTGGCATTGCGTTCATGTAAAATTTGTACGTAAAAAATGCAGCGTCATGAACTGAACACAATTTTATCAAACTTTGACAGGGGCTGAAATATATCGTATATGATCTGGTCATGTTCTGTAAGATCACATCGTTCGGAATATTGCAAAGATATGTAAGACTGGAGTTTTTATTACAAATAAACTTATTAGAAGGAGGGAAGAAAAGGCATTTTAATCTTTATTGTCAATTAATCTTTTGAGGCGTGTTTCGGGACATAGAAATCCTTGCTTAAAGACATACATAACGCTTTCAAACTCGTATTGTAATGATCGTGTTGTAAAACAGAACTAATTAAACGTTTGGATTGAAATAATCTTAATACGCAGACCTTAAAGATATACACTCATCGTGCAATTTCTAAAACGTCTTCACACACACACACACACACACACACACACACACACACACGCCGACTATAATGGCCAACATGAAGCACCGTGGAGGGATGCATCGGTGTCTCTTGCAATCGCAGTCACGAATATACTATATTTATCGAACTGTATGTGTGTGTGTGTGTTCGCGCGACCTCCCGCTTCTGAGTCAGAGGCTCTAACCACTTACACCACTGGAGCGTTATGCTTATGGTACTAAATAAGAGACCATTGTTCCTTTAACTATTTGTCAAGAATAATCAACTCTTGTACACGGGGTAATCAATAAAAAAAAAGAGCCAGAAGATTAAACGTATACTTTCAAGTATGTGTCTGTTTAAAAATCTTCATTAAAACAGCCGAAAATCTTCCCCAAAAAAGTATCTCATCCCTCCTGTGGCCAAGTGGTTAGAGCGTCTGCCTCATATGCCGGAGGTCGCGGGTTCAAACCACGGCAGAGTTATAACACATACTTAAAAAAAAAAAATCAAACTAACAGCTGTCTCCCCCCCCTCACCCCGGTTAGAGATTAGTGTTATGACTGGTTGGAATGGCGTCATGGATAATGCGACTGGGTAGGACTTGAAGCTACATGTCTGCGGCGTGATGCCCCATTGCTAGAGATAAATATAAACCGCCACGCTGCAGATATCGTAGCAATGATAATGATAATGATGATAATGATAATGATAATGATGATGATGATGATGATGATGATGAACGAGAACAAATCAACAGGTAAAAAGTTGTGGAAAATGTGCTTGAGTTAAACCTATCTGACTCCTCAAGTAAGGAAACAAGCCGTACAAGTGTAAATGTACAAGGGATTAATATCAAACTAAGGAAACAAGCCGTGCAATTGTAAATGTACAAGGGATTAAAATCAATTGGTGTCATTTCTTCTGAATCCTACCAGCGGGTATTCCTGTACTTTCAGAAAGGTTACAATATTAATATATTCTAATATTTTAATACATATTAATGTTTATTTAATTTTCAATATGTACCCAACATAACATCCCAAATAAGTAATGAATTCCACATTTATATTGTTGAATGACATAAATTTCACATCTCTGCTAAATCTACATGATGCTTCATTACATTCCTTCTTCCGCTTGCAATTCATATATGGCATACATTTGCGTACCATTTTCCTTTCCTTTAATATAGCATAATTTATTTTTTGTGAAGAACTTTATAAAATTTATATCCCAAGTTTTTACCCCCCCCCCCATTGTCAGTCCTGCTCATAGTATCACAGAAATCTTGCTGATACTGACCAAACACGAGTTTTTCATTCGGATTATAATTATCGTTGTAGGCCGAACAAGGAAATTGTTCTTCCGGAAAGGTCTAAAGCTTTTGTTTGATGTTTTGACATTTATTCTGGAAAAGGAAAACTACGATCCGTATCTATGATTTACACAATGACAAGTGGTACTACTGCTTCGAAAGTAAAGCTTGCCTAGAAGATCTGAAGGCCAAAGGTTATCGGCAAGCCGATTCCTCGGTGCAAGTGAACATCTCAAACGTACCCCTCTTTTGATCCGCAATTTGCGCCCTGTTTTGAATTTGACCTAACTTCCGCCTATATGGAGCAAATACTAGTTTTGCTTCGCGAAAAAAAAAATGTCTGAAAAATTAAGTTATATATATAGGGAGCAGGTGTGATGTTTAGTGCACGATATTTTGATGGGTATTTCATTAATTGCAGACATGCAAAATTTGGACTAAAGTGGGACAGTATCAAATGGAACAAAATTGTAACTTACATGAAATTGTATTTTAAAAAATCCCATCACTGAAATTAGTATGTTAATCCCCTAGAGGTTCAGATGATCCCATCAGTTGTAATCTAATATATTTGTAAATGTACGTATGGATATTGAAACACTTCAAGCAGGAATGATTGAATGTCATCTAAATTATACCTTTTCTGTTCAATATGAGTGGTAGGAAAAACATTGTCTCTGAAGTTTGTTTTTTTTTGCGGAAAGTTAAAATGGATATAATGTTCTGTTGTTTTATATACAAAATGAACGCCTGAACTGCGAATAAAGATCAACGTAATTCGATTGTCCGAGAACAGACCATCTACAGGAAAACAATTTACGACTTGACCATTTTCGAGGGCATATCGAGAACAATTCATAGGGATGTTTAATGTTATTAATTGTAACAGTCCTATTTTGGAAACGAGCTTTTTTTGTCAGTATTTGGGAAGCGATGATAGGGACACTGAGATCGAATATAGACAGCTTAGATCAGCGGGGTGAAAACCTCCAAAATGATCATGAAAATACTAATTTAACTCGTGTTGACTATTTGTAATAAACCAGAAACTTCACAGCTACAAAGGAAATAAAATAAGTTATATCCATTCCATGCCCCATATTGATACAATTAAAAAAAAAAAAATAAACAAAAAAAAAACAACAAAAGAAAAACGTTGAACAAACGTTCAAAAATATTAGCACTCTCGATGCTTGAACTACAGAAACTACACGTCGTTTTAATACAGGCTACATTTTCTAATACCAGAAACTTTACTTACAACAAATGCCAAGTCCTTTGTTATATCTCATTTTTAAAACATACAGGTTTAACAAACGTGCAAAACTTTTCACAGTCGCTGGTATTCTTGCGTAGCGGGTACAAACGAATATCGACGCAAACACTCATATACATGGTAAGGAATACTATTAAAACTACTCCATACTTTCATTTGTTTTGTTTCTTTTCCTCATGTTGTTTTTTTTTTTTTTATAAGATATTTTTTTTAAGTAACAAAGAGCAGTGACTTTTCCAAAAACATGGTTGAGATGTCAGGACAGAAAAGTGAAAGAATCTTGTTTATTGTACGTGTGTGTTTGCCCTGACTATGAATGGCTTTTTCCAACGCTGAACATTTTCTCCGTGGGATGTGAAGCACTAAGAACAAAACAGAGGGGTTCCTCTTTCATGCTTTCATATCTTTACACAGATGTTTATAGTCTCATTTTCAATGAAGTATATCTATCAACTCTGCACGGATGAACAAGATCAAAAAGAATGTTAATTTTTCTTAATAAAGATGTACGAAATTTATTGGAGTTAAGTACCGAAAAATGCGTTGTGCAGGTCTCCTGAAAACTAGCTATTTTCAACAAACCCATTGGAGCAACAGTTACCAGTCGTGCCACTAAAGGGTGCGTTTACTACCATCAATAATACAACCGTTACAATAATGTACAATACCAACAATATGAATCTATTTAAAAATAAATACTACATTTATTGCATAACCACTGAGTTTCATTGTATTCTTTATTTATTAAGATGTTTAGCATAGTGAGCAGCGGCGAACGTCTGCCTAGGCAAACTAAGCAGGTGCCCTGGTTCCAACCTCGGAGGAGGGTGGGGGGCCTCGGTCAGGAGACGAAATAGTACATTGAGGACACAAAGTTACTTTTATTGTGCTAAATTAACAGTAAAGGGGCCCCGACTCTGTTAACTGCCTAGGGGGCCTGGGTTTCTATGTCCGGGCCTCACAATAAGGAGAACCAGATGGAACCAAAATAATCGTTTCGTTCCAAAATAGAGGAAAAAGAACTAAATCTACGATAAAAACTTTACTGATTTAAATGAGGCATTTTAAAACAGAAATTTAATCCTTACTTTTAAAAATACGATTTCTCTTTTTTCTTTCTTTCATAAACTGAAATTAATTTTTTATCTTCTTGTTTTGTGAGTTTATGTGTAATTATTTCTTTTAAATTGCTTAAGGATCAGTATTCCAATCAAAAGCTAGTATGCAAGGGTAAAAGGAACCCAAATGCAAACACCTGGCAATGATATCACGAATATTAAACAATAAAGTTTCATAATGACTGACATACCAATGTAAAGTTTTCATAATGACAGAGAGATGGATGGATGTAACATTTTCATAATCATTGACATATTGGAAGATGAAACATGTCTTATCTGTATAGACATGAAACTATGAAACTGAGAATCATAGAGTAACCTCACCAACTGATTTAGCTTTGATTCGTTTGTTGTTTCTGTTTCTGATTTATTTACTGACATCAACACATGTTGGCTATTTAGTGTTAAGGCCATTGTAGTAAAGTTAGTTACTCAAGGGCACATTACGAAAGCGAAGCAAGAAGCAAGAATAAAATATGTTAGGATTCAAGCCCGCAACCTTTTGGTTGTCTATCCAGCACACAAGCCACTGAGCCATCACGACTGCTGCCACCGTTAGTCTTATCTCAGGACATGCATCACATCTCATTGGGATTATTCGGTATCTCTCTGCCTGTACGGGGACCCATTAATCTCTGAGACATGAATGGCAACATATGTACAGATGGCTCGAGACTATTTCAATATACATTTACACGAGAATTTCTAATCTGTGGAAAGTATGACATTTTATGGCCTATATCGGTCATACGAAACCTGCATAGTATATACAACAAAACTTGCGGGTGGAAAAGAGGTCAGTATACGAATTTTTTTTTTAAAACTCTAACAAGAGATGATCAATTATTATTATGTTTTAATTATTATATGACATGAAATAACACGTACTTCGCGTTGTACCGATGAGAAAAGATAAGCCAGGCGTTAATTATGAAACCAACTGATACTGGTTGGGATGGGGTGTAATTAAATTGGGCACATCTTTTAGTGCATTTAAATTATGGTGGTTTGTCGGGAGGAAATACAATAGATTTCCATGACAAACTTGTAAACTGGTACATATCAAACAAAGCCAACACATATATTATATTGACGTTAAAACCTATTATATGGGAAATTAATCAGCGTCAGAGATAAAGCAAGACAACTTCGCCTGGAAAATTGTAACGTGGTTGAGTGTTCTGATTTACTATTTATCAATCATGTAGAACTTGTGTTTCGTGTTTGTCGCACTTCCATGTTGTAGAAATCACGAGTCTTCGGTAAAGGTTGGCGCCACAGAATTGATGGATAGGTATACAAAGTGTTTGGCGCCTCATAGCCACGTGAATAATGATACCTCGTTCATAAAATATAAAAGTAATATATTGTCCTTGATTGTCGACAATTTACCATCAGCAAGTGCAAATTACTGCACGCAGAATAAACGTATTTCTTGCGCAAACCGATCAATTAATAGGTTAGATCGGTATGCCTTCAATCATTATCAATGCATAATTAAGACAGCGAGGTACAGCTGAAAATAACAGCGCACCGATGGAAAAAGCCCGGTATCGACATTTTGAAAGATTTGTTTAAACTATAACACATGAAGAAAATCATTAATTAATTTCAGTTCTAATCAGGCGTCTACTCTTCCACTACATTAAATTAAGCTGGTGAGTAGTTTATACAGTATTTGTTTTCTATTACAAAAGGTTAGTTTATACTGGTATGAAAATAAGAAAGTACGGTAGATGTTTACTTTCATTTTTACTGTGCAAAACTTATGACGACGTCTTAAGACATTGCACCCTTCTTTACTGGATTGAAATCTGAGATATTACGCTAGCAATAGAAAACTCCTTCCAACAACTGCACCAAAGATTAGGCCCTCTGATAACCACTAACGCAAACATCACAAGTTTCGATGTTTCTCAAAACTGATCAGCTCTATTTAGGTATTATGGGATTGCGAACTACAAGCAAGATTTATTTAACTCCGAAATTGACGAACAACGTGAAAAACTATGTACCTACCAACATGAAAATTTGACAATGGAAGTGTGCTCCAATAAGTATCGACAATTTTACGCTTCGCAAAAGTACACATAAATATCAGTTTTTGAGAGAATTGTGTTTAGTTTGAATTACTTCCAGAAAATTTTTAGACTGACTTCAGTAAGTCATAAACATTAACAAAGTATGGGTCCACGTGCTTGAAACTAGTTTGTTGATTTTAACATAAGGATGTTACTTCAGAGTTGGTCGGCGTAGGGATAATATCCAAGAATGGACAGCAGATTGACAGATAGCAGAGCTGCTTATTTAACGACTATGATAAAGAGTGTCTTTAATCTCCAGACCCTTAACAACACCCGAATGTCTAGACTGCAGTTGCACCTCTCAGAGAATTCTGTAAATCAAAAATACCGATCATATTTTGCTATGTAAAAAAAAGACATCAATGTGAAGCTTTACGGAAGAAAGATTTTCTTTTTCGGACACATATAAGGACTAGAAGCATATATATTGGCCGTAATAGGAATATCTTTGAAATGCACCAGTGTTAATAAAACATTAGATATTGCACCATTCACAAAGAAAATTCAAAAGCACAACTACTACTACTACTACTTATTAAGTAGATGTGCAATATAAGTTTAGTTTTATCCCAGGTTTAGCATCTTTGGACTAACTTCCATTTAAATGGGCGGGCCCAAACATTTACGATTCTGCTTTCAACTCTCAAACTGGATTATTTATTTAAATAAATAATAACGCAGTGGTGTCATATACATCTTTGGGATGGTGTTCAATAGTAAAAACACATGCAAAACGGCTAAAAATGGCAACTGTAACAAGATAACCGGGTGGGATATCCGGATTTACAACAGAACACTTTTGACGATGATTTAAATACAATGTTATATAATGATTTAATTAAATGAGCAATTAATTATGAATAAGTGCGTGTATATATAATACCAATTTTGGATTAATTAACATCAGAAGGCACAAATGTAATAATGAAAAAATGCAAACAAATTACCCAGCAAAATACAAAGATAAGAGGAATGGTTCACAGTGATTTCACAATAAAAGATGGATATAGTGTACTCAGCTAGCAAACAAAGTAGGTTTTTTTATACTCATTTAGTAAAATGAATTCACTCAGATTATGCAAAACAAAAAGGACACACACACAGATATATATATATATATATATATATATATATATATATATATATATATATATATATAACTTATCTTTACCGTCCCCAAAGATACCATGGGTTTAACGAACCCCATAAAAGCCCACAGATATAAGAGTATATGCAAGGAGATACACTCCGCCGTCAGCACACTTTCAGCTCCACGGTTGCTACAATTCAGCTTCAACTGATACGGTTAATTCCTGTGGTTTGCCTTTCAGCTTAAACCACGTCGACTTCGATCACTCCGATAACATGGAACGCTCGGATCACTCCAGCCACTCTGGAAACTCCAGACAGCACTATTCAGCTCTACGTATTTCGGAGGCTAAACCTATGGATTGAGTATGAATGTAGGGAGAAGTGGTTGCTTACAAACTTTCCAAGGTAGAAACATCTATAGCTGGCTAGGGAAGTTTCAAAAAGAGCTACAGATAAGGAATTATTCGAGGTTTTGATATCGTAGCACACATCAACCTAGGAGGCAACAAAGCAGGTTTCTGATTGTCACCTGATGCGGAAGCTCTTGTGCCTCAACAAGGCACTGAAAACTCACTGCAAACTATGCCGCCAAAACCAACAACATAAAAAGCGACATAGAGACCATACAGAAAGCCATATGACGAGGTCAAGATTAAAGAGATATTAAGTCCAACTTACGGCTAAGTAGAAGGAACGTAACAGCCAAATTGACCGCGATATTCCAACTCCTAGCGAGAAGACGAGAACCCCATTTCGTGAACAGAGCATCATGATCGACATTGTTCTCACTGCAATAGGATTCTGGATAAACACAAAAGTTGTTGCAGTTGCAAGAGGAGGCGGAGACGGCACAAAGACATCTCCAGCTCTATCTAAATCAGACTTAAGCTTTATAAAAGAATGGATAAAAAGGGGCTAAAGTGACTGGCTCAAATGAAAGAAATGATGGCAGAAGAAGAATCAGCCGCTATTCAGGGAATAGCGATGCCACCGACTCAATCGCTTGAAACCTACTTGTGCTTCTCTCCACGATAGGGCTCGCCTTCTTTGCCATTTATATCTGATCTAGATATCTATATAAGCTAGAAACCCATGCACTTGCAGGCTTATCAGGTACTTAGAAGATAAACAAAAGACGACCAAGAGCCCCACAGTGATCAGAAACACAGCTAGTGCTCCCTACTGGTATCGGGGTCATCGGTTTATTGCGGCACATGCAGACGCATTTTGTGCATACATTGTGTCTATTTTCGCCATTGTTACAACATACGCCAACAGAACGGTAGCTTAAGACCAACATTTTCATATATACAATACGTCGAGTATAGTCACATAGAGTCATTCATATTAAATAGGAATGAATGAGCGTGCGACGTTACCTGATTCTGTGCATGGTCTTGTATTTTTATTTTGTGTTTTTTTTTTAAATAACATAGCCATTTGCAATAACTAAAGACCACGACAGATTTTAAATAAATGTGTTATCCTCGTTAAAGTTAGTTGATATTATTATTATTATTATTATTATTATTATTATTATTATTATTATTATTATTGAATGTAACAGTTATCTGCTTTTGGGGGCAATACCTTCATTATGCCCGTGTGTTCGCATAAGTTCTGATGATGTATGTTGTTGCATTGACAAATCCTCTATTTAGATCTGAGGGTCAGGCGATTTTCATCGATTACGTCCTTACAGCTCCTAGAGACTGTTCAGACCAAAAGATGGTTCAACATTTCGGACTAGCTTGTTAACTACAGATTCAGGTGCTCATTCCTTAGACGTCTACTTATTGAACCCAGACATAAACACAGCACCCAATCCACTCTCCATCTACAACACCATAGAGCGCTTCATGTTCACCTCAATCAAATAAACATACATGAGAATATTCTTAACGGAATAAAGCAGGATCTGCTACAAGCAATTCATGTGAGTGGTGTGTCCTACGCAGGGTCTTATATGGGAAACCATCTCCACTTGGGGATGTCGAATAAATGCCTGGTTGATGATAGATGATTGTTCATTGTGGACCCTGTTCATCTCTTTTGCCCATCTTCGTAGTTTCTTTTCTTTGTCATCGAGCAGTGTAGTACCACCGTCAGCACTTCGCCTTGGAAATGTTCCTGACGATTGTGGCCATTAGATTGTCTACAAAACATCATGTTTTTTCCTGTCTGCGTTAGACTGAATCTCATCTGCGTTTTTACGACAAAACTTACGCTCACTCGTTCGGTCGTAGTCTGCCGTACTGAAATGGCTGGAGGATGTATTCGGTCTCCACGGATTAACTCATCAACCTTTGGAGATTTTTGTCATTTTAGACTAAATTAGAAATAGGAAAGACATTCTTTGGCATAACTTCTGAATTCAGCCAAATCCATCTGCTTCCAAGAGAGTTTCGTTTAGCCGTATGCCTAGTTGTGTTAAAAACGTTTTTGTGTTTGGTCATTTTGCTCGCGCATGTGCAGAACCGTAAAAAGTTTTATTTTATTTTATTTTGTACTTATTGGACACATCATGTTCGTGTCCTTGCCACTTTTTATACCAAATCTCAGACTTACCCTACTGTGTGTTAAGGTTTTCAGACTGACTGATTTTTTTTTAGAGCTCAGGCCAAAAAGAAAAATGTCTGACATCCGGAATCAAAAATCGGCAAATGTTTGCTGTGAAACATCGAGTCTAGGAAAACGTCTTGCAAAGCGAGTAGAAAATCCAGATTATTCTATATCATTGTTGGGCTACATATATCTTTTTTTTCCATAATAACACCTACTTTGGTGTACCATAAATGAGCTTGACGTTACATATATCAGAAGTAGGGTGCAGCATTGTGACGTATACACGTGTCACTAGGTTTAGCTAAAGTCTTGGAAACCATTTTATCAACGACCAGTCTAGTCCCCCATTAGAGCTTTTAATGCCTTAGAGCAGAGGCTGCGAGGCAAGTGACGGAAAGGAGTGACGTCTGGAGTTGAGCCACAAAATAGCCATTGGTTGATTTGAAGAGAGCAAAACGACAACATAATAATAATTAATAAATAATAATTAATAACAATAGTATGATGAGAACAATTATTAACCATCATTAACTTCATCATAATGTGTGTTAATATTCTTCTTCTTCTTCTTCTTCTTCTTCTTCTTCTTCTTATTATTATTATTATTATTATTATTATTATTATTATTATTATTATTATTATTATTATTATTATTGTTGTTGTTGTTGTTGTTGTAGCAACATATTTAGCACATGATAAGTGAACTCATATGAAAATTTAAGAAACAAGTTAAAATTAGCTGATTATAAACAATACTATTGTTAGATTCACTGATAAGACATATCAATGATTTAAGAAAGACGACAAATTAGTACTTAAATTATATCGGTTTTAGCAGGCGTCACGGAATACTTCGGCACGAAATACATTGTTTATTTGTAATCCCTCATTTCAGGTTAGTGAGATCGAAGGTACCATAAGGCCTGATTTTACTATTCAGTGAATGATGTTGTCCCGTGTCTTGGTTGCCGAAGTGCCTAGCCTAGTCTCGAATCCGTAATAAATGAACACTAATGAGGCTCTTACTAAGAACGGTCAGTACGAGCTGAAAAGATCGTACTATTCGTTAGTCATAAAGTGTTTCATACCTCTTCAAGTACTGTCCCTACATGAGATTGCAATAAACGTAACTTAAAATAAAGTTAAACCCCACCCTCACCTAAGGTGTCCTAGAAACCTCTTTTCAAAATTGCCGCCGATCGAACAGTTTGTACTATTAAAACTTTTAATGTTTTAGACATCGTTTCGTACACCTAAAAAGCTGAGTGTTACGGTGCTTCAAAAATGTTTATATACCCCTATATTAGCAAAATATATGATAATACTTTTAGCAATAAAGTGTTTCATAAATGTTCACGTGTCCGAGACGAGCAAAAAAGATAGTGCAATTTGTTATTAGTAAGTTGTTAGGTTTTTGTTACAGAAATATTAACGTATAATCATAGAGCCCAAAAGATAATATATTTCAATATTAAGGTGCTTCAGAAATGTTTACGTGTCCTTTGAATGGACCTTGAGTAGTAAGGTATTTTTAGACTCAACATTCTAATATCGGCTACGTTTCAGGGCACTTCCACGCATAAAAATTGATATTTACGGTCCTTACATTAGTATTTGCCTTTTTTAAGTTAATAATTCTGAGGAAAAAATATTACTTGATTGTGATAACAGGACGATATTCTCACGTTCATCTGATGTCATGATTGTCTACCAAAATTCAGAGCAATTCCTTCAAAAAATTGTGGGATTAGTTGGAGAACTGTGAGACTATTCATTTTTAGAAACCCCAAACGGTATAAATCTTGGAATAAAAACACAAGAGCCACAGGACAGAGTAATGGGATCAACTGAGTCTGTTATCTATATTGTCTTCCTTCGGGGCCATTCTTTAGAAGCTATGGGATGAGTTACGCACAGAAGAATGGTTATATAGTTTATACATTCGTCGACATCAAAATGCTCCATAATTCCGGTCAATAATTCTAAAACATAATGAAAAGAAAAGTTGCATGTACATGTTCACTGACTGTCGGTAATGTCTGATTAGGTTTAGGGCAATTTATGACCCCGAGTGACCGAGTGGTCAGGGACAGTTACATTTACAGATTACTATCAACCAGTCTTATATATATATATATATATATATATATATATATATATATATATATATATATATATATATATATATATATATATATATATATATATATATATATATATATATATACAGTTAACAGTCAATCTTTAAATGATAGTGTATACATAAACTATTGAACTATGTAAAAAGTCTACATTAGCTTCTATACATTATATAATACCAGCTCTGTCGAATGGTTGCCAAGTTCAGTTGGTTAGAGCGTCGTACTATAATATGAATGCCGTGGTTTCGATACCCTCTCTGGTTACATTATGCACCTATTTGCTACATATTGTCCTCATTCATTGACTATATGAACAGAAAAGTAGTGCAGGTGGGCCTGCCTTAAAAAGTATTTGGTTCATATTGGTATGAAGTAAAACATTAATTACAGGGCCTGACCAATCACTTTGCTGTAAATCGTAAAAATGAAAGAAAATTTTAACTATAAGAAAAAGAAGAATCAAGTCAATGTGATCATGTATGAATGCACAAAGACGATAGACAAAGGTTTATATAATGCAGGGGGGCACATCAATATGTTCAGAAACGTATAGCACTGAGGACCGTGTACACGTTGAGCACGTAAAGGGTTAGAGCGTCCGCCGCGGGAGCGGGAGGTCGTGGGTTCGATCCGCGGCCGAGTCATACCAAAGACTTACACAAATGGTACTAACAGCTGCCTCGCTTGGCGCTCAGCATTAAGAAGTTAGTGTTAGGACTGGTCGGCCGGATGTCAGGATAATGTGACTGGGTGGGAAAGGTCCCGACTAATCTTTCGGAAGCTGCCTTGCGTACTTGTGTGTGTTTTGTGTGTGTTTTGTGTGTGTGTGTGTGTGTGTGTGTGTGTGTGTGTGTGTGTGTGTGTGTGTGTGTATGTGTGTGTGTGTGTGTGTGTGTGAGAGAGAGAGAGAGAGAGAGAGAGAGAGAGAGAGAGAGAGAGAGAGAGAGAGATTTAATGAAATTTTCTATGAGAACCTCTTGTTATTTGGGATTTTATACTTAATCGCAACAACGATTTTTGAATCATGAATCAGACTATACTAATTTGCCTCGAGGTTTCTCTATCTGAATAACGGCAGAGAAAATGGGCAATTTTGCTATAAAAGTCTTTTCATTCTTGGCAATCACAAAGGGGTTTTGTAATTTAAATTACATGGACCTTCTGAAGATTCTGAAAGGTGCTATTGTGTGGCTCGCTGTTTGTTCCTTTAAAATGTCCTGCATTCCTGGTTTTGACTAGGAATAACGAGTACTGTGCATAGGGTTGGAATACTGCTTACATAAATGGACCTTGCCATTTAACAAGTAAGTCCCATTTTATACAATACTTTTCCTTTAACATTGTGCACGTCAACAACTAAAGATTTTGACAAAGTGCAAAAAACAGGTTGTTAGGATCGTGTCATGTATGAAGTTCAGAAAAGTCAGCTATATTTTTTAGTACATTTAACTAGTCTCGTTTGAAAATAGCAAAATGTCATTTGCGAGATATCTTATTAATTAATTATTTGCTTGAAATTTGTTGGTACTGGATAGATAATAATATATATGTATGTTCTTTTCAGTGAACTGCAAAATAAAGACGTTATATCATATAAATCATATCTCCTCTTACTTCTTCTACCCGTTGGTTTTACTGCCGTGGTGCTACTAGATATATGTGTTAATTCTGTTATCAGTTCAAGGTTCCGATTAAATTAAGAATCATTCTTAATGACGACTAAGATCAATTAAAGATCTGCATTACATTTATTCCAGCACATCTACTTACAACCAATTTTCAGAATGAAATTTTATATCCGTTAAGTTATCCGTAGTTGTGACTTCATAATTCCAACATTGCATCACATATACTGCTTTCGGAAAAATAGCCTGCGTTCTTACTTTGCACCAATGTGTGTAGGGGTGGGGTGACCAAGTAGGCTAATGCGATAATCTTTACCAATCACTGACATCCAGCCTCTGTCCTAGTGGGTATAGTCTCGTTTCGGCCAATAAAGGTATGTGAAAAAGTTTGCCAGCGCTTCACGTTAAGTCGGTGGTTGTTTCCGTAATTTTCCAGTGTTTTGCACCCACCAAGTATACTGGCTGCCTGCCGTGTATAGCATAAAATGTGCTGAAAAATGACGTCAGGCCTACCAAACCCCAAAAAAGAAAAAAGTCTAATATAATGAACTTGTTAGAAAGCACTATAGTTGTATTATCAGACGGCAAAGGAAAAATACAGCTATATTTCAATTATATTTACTGTATATTTAAAAAAAAAGACAAGAAAGACACACGAAAAATTTAAGTGATTTTTTTTTTATAGATCTATGATTGCAACGACTCAATTTGATTCTGTAAAAGTAATAAGGCTGTGAAAAAGACACTTAACTTACATGGGATTCTAACTCGAGACGTTTTGGCATGCACAATGATTGCGCTACGAACTCAGCTATACAAATTTCGCGTTTTGGCCTGGTGACTGTTAGGACAGTGCACATTGTGAGTATGAAAATTACATTTTAAAATGTGTTAAAAACATATATTCCGCAATGAGCGCAGTCGACTAAGTCTGAGATTTATCAGATAGTGTTTGGTTAGAAGATCCGTTGAAAACGAATTTTATAGAGTTAATCCCTTGTGCTCAAGGGTAAGCCTATGTGTTGATTTTTGTGTAGAAAATGTAATTTAAGCTTCTTTCTATTAGTTGAAAATAAATTAGTAATTTCATTTTTGGGTAATTCACAATGAATTATCAGTTCACTGTTAAAAAAAAAGTCTCCCTGAAATTTAAATTTTGGATTGAACAACCGCTTTTCAGGGATAAACTATACAAATTGACTATGCCACGTGATTTATTTGCAAGAAAACAAAATCATTAGATTGGAAGATAATTCACTAAAACGTTCCTTATTACAATTATGAATCTTCTAGTCATGCTGACCTTGTACGGAAAAGCATGCGTTACTCCTTGAATTCTTTGAACTTTTTTATAACAACAATGAACAAAATTCAATGATATACGCATGCTTTCGTTTATTGTATTATAAGAACCTTCTGCATAGAAAAGAATATGAAGACGTGAGTGTGGTCAATCAAGGGTTGGTGCAAATGATTATTTTGGTGCAAACATCTTTTACATATATAATGCATAAAAAAATGAAGCAGCAGTGCTTCAAGAAAACAGTGAATTCGTAATAAAAATAAACAGTCCTATTGCCAAGACTCTTTAACGGCGTGTATTTTCACTGCCTAAATATGAACATCGTCTTTACAACACAACATTTACCAAACATAGTGACATGCGTTGACTTTGCGATGTATTTCGGTATAATTCAACATATTCATGAATCTCCTTTTGTTAGACTTGCTTTCGTACTGATACAAAGGTAAGACTGTGAATAAGCTCAAATTCTGATAATACTTTGCGAGAATGTTCTCACCCATAACAACGAGACGAATAGAGTTTTTGTTGTCACCCATAACAACGAGACGAAGAAGGGTTTTGCCATGACAGGTTTCCTAAAACAATGTGATATATAGTGTTTTTGCCAAGACATGCTTATTACAAAATGATCAATAGGGCTTTTGCCAAGACATATTTTCTATAACAACGTGACGAATAGGGTTTTGTCTAGACATGTTTCCTACAACATTGTGATTTATAAGGTTTTTATTCTCCGAAATAACAAGGAGATCAATAAGATATCAGCCAAGACAGTTTTCCAATAACGTGATGAATTTCGAGTAGACAGGTTTTCTATAACAATGTGATGAATTTCGAGTAGACAGGTTTTCTATAACAATGTGATGAATTTCGAGTAGACAGGTTTTCTATAACAATGTGATGAATTTCGAGTAGACAGGTTTTCTATAGCAATGTGATGAATATGGCTATTGCAAAGACAGGTTTCCTCTAATAATGTGATCAATAGGGTTTTTGTTCTCCCTGCGATGAAAAGGGTTTCTGCTAAGACAAAACATGTGTCATAAAACAATGTGATGAATAGGTTTTTGCCAAGACGGTTTCCTATAGCAATGTGATGAATAAGGTTCTTCGCCAAGACATGTTTCCCATAACAATCTGATCAATATGTTTTTTTTTCCCTCACATATAACAACGTAATTAAAAGGCTTTTTCAAAACACGTTTCCTACAACAACATGATGAATAAGATCTTTGTTCTCACCCATACCAATGTGATGAAAAGTGTTTTTGCCAAGACAAGTTTCTTGTAACAATGTTATGAATAGGGTTTTGCCAAGACACGTTTCCTATAACAATATGATGAATAGGTTTATGCCTAGACATGTTTCCTATAGTGATGTGATGAAGCCGATTTTGTCAAGGCGGATATTTTATACTTACTTTGGCGCTTTAAAATTTGACTTGCATGTATAAGTAAAGCACATGGAAAAGTAACTTGCATGATATATACTACTACTACTACTACTACTACCTCTAATAATAATAATAATAATAATAATAATAATAATAATAATAATAATAATAATCAGGACTTTGTATAGCGCCTAATCTTTAGAAGCTCTGTGTGTGTGGGGGTGGGTGGGTGGGGGGGGGGGGTGTTTGAGATTAGAATTTTTAGTGTAGCTTTACAAAAAATTCAGTCATATCGCTACGATGTCTGCAGTTTGGCAGTTTACAGTGATGTCTAGCACTGGGGCATCATGTCGAACCCACGACTTACCGCTTTTGCGGCGGACGTTCTAACCACTAGGTCACCGGAGCGGTTTTAGAAGCTCTAAGCGTCTTACAACATCTACATTGAAATGACTACAAAAAACAAAAACACCAGTATGAAATTAGAAAACATAGAAAATGCTGAAAATGTATAAGTTATGAAACATTATTAGTCTTTAAGTTTGTTTTTGCAGTCGTAAAAGGTGAGTTTTAAGAGCACTCGCTGTGTCTTTGTGTCTGATTGCACTTGGCAGCTCATTCTACGTTGCTAGGCCCTGATAAGCAAAAGAACATTGTCCATATGACGTCGCTTTCATGATAGGAATAATGAGTATACAATTGTCAGAAGAGGAGCGTAAGTAAATTGCCGGTGTGTACACATGGGCGAGGTCAGATAGGTATGATGGAATGGACTCCGTCAGTGAAACGTAACACAGAATATTTTATTGTATGATTCTAGATCGAATAGATAGCCAGTGTAAGGTACAGAGCAGCGGGGAGTTGTGCTCTGATTGTGGTACTCTAAAGATGATCCGAGCAGCTGTGGTTTGAACTTTTTGAAGTTTCTGGAGTAGATATTGAGATGAACAAGACAGAGTTGAGTTACAATAGTCCAGTCTTGAAAGTACTAATGAACACACAAGTTTTTTAGTGGCATCAACTGAAAGATATTTGCGAATGGAGCTTATGCTTCTCAGCTCAAGATATGCAGCCTTGCATATGTTCATGATATGTTGGTCAGAGGCGTAGCTGGGGGGGGGGGGGGGCAGGGGGGGGTACATATGTCCCCGGGCGCCAAGGTACAGGGGCGCCAAAATGAGGCTTACAACGTTACATTATCCCCGGATTATAATGTAACGTTGTAAGCCTCATTTTGGCGCCCCTGTACCTTGGCGCCCGGGGGGCTGGGGTCAGAATGACCTCAGTTTTATCATCTTCATCTGCAGCTTGGTACGCGTCATGCATGATTGCACATCAAAAATGCGCCTCTCTACTCCTTGGATGGTAGCATGAACTTCAGTTGGGTGGCTAGACTTGCATAGTTTGGTGTCATCAGCGTACAATTGGTGAGACACTGGGTGATGATCTATGACACTTGACGAGCGGCTGAGTGTATTGAATGAAGGGAACAGGTCCAACAACAGACCCTGTGGAACACCACAACATAGATCAACTGGGCTGGAGTGTATTCCATTTGCAGATACAATTTGTGTCCTGTTGACTAAGTATGACTTAAACCACAGTAAGACTGTATTGTGAATGCCAAATACATGATGGAGAAGTTGAAGTAATAGGTCATGGTCTATTGTGTCAAATGCTGCAGACAAATCAAGGAGGGTGAGGACCACAATCTTTCCGCTATCCAAAGCAGAGTGAATGTCATTAACTACTTTGAGAAGAGTAGTTTCAGTACTGTGGCAAGGGCGATATGCAGACTGTACATTGCTAAAAATACTGTTTGAATTCAACTGAGATACAAGTTGGGTTTGAACGACTTTTCTAAGATTTTTTTTATATGAACGGGAGATTTGAAACTGGGCGGTAGTTCTTTGAATCGTTATGATCAAGTGTTGGTTTAATCAGCAGAGACTTTACAACAGCAGTTTTGAGAAATGATGGGGATTGCCCGGATGAGAGAGAGGTATTAATAACATCAGTTAGTGAAGGCAATATTTAGTCTTAGGTCTCAAGCAGTAGTATTGTTGAAATTGGATCACGTTCACATGACTTTGCTGCACTCAACATCACGACTGTCCGTACTATATCCATAGAGGCAGGTTCAAATGCACCTAATGCTTGTCGCTGAAATTCTGTATCATAAATGAATGGGGATGACGAGTCAATTCAAATTGTATTGTCAAGCGTATCTCTAATGGTTTGTACTTTGTCACGGAAGAACTTTGTAAATAGGTCCGGAAGGTCTGTTGGAGAGAAGGTAGTTGGAAGTGGTATACATTTGTTCCTCGACATTAGTTTGTTAGTCATCTCGAAGAGCGCTTTGCAGCTGGAACTCTTCTTGATCTTAGTACTGTAGTGTGGTAATTTAGATAAATGGACTATGTTTGTGGCGTTCTTCTTAGCGGCATTATTTATTTGTTTATGAATAGTGAGTCTGGTGGAAAGGCAAAACCTCTTTGATTTACGGCGGTATCTTCAGCACTGCGAAGCTGGTCCCTAACACTGCTATACCACGGAGAAAACTTTTAAATTGGTACTCTGCACTTAGTGGCTGGAGCATGCGTTTCAAGCAACGAACGCATGCAGTTATCGAGTTGTTCTGCTGTAGGAGGTAAGAAAATTGTTAGGTTTGTGTTTGGATGTCATGCATTAGTTTGGTTCTATTTATCACACGGAGGTTTCTCTTAGAAGCAAGTAAAGGTTGAGGGTTAGGGACTGATATAATGCAGAGGTTTTTTGATGCAAGTTTGTGGGATGCAAGGGTGGATCGCAGAATATTATCATCACGTCTATGAAAAATCCAGTCTAAAATGTGACCATGTTTATGGTTGGGTTGGTTAACTGACTGTTTAAGGTTGAAAATATAAATAGAATCTAGGAGTTTTGACGTGTATGAGTTTCCAGGACAGTCAAAGGCAAAGGTTGAAATCTCCAAGAATAATCAGGTTGCCACCTATCGAATTTCCATACTCCAGGAGATTCGGAAAATGTTCCAAATATATATATATATATATATATATATATATATATATATATATATATATATATATATATATATATATAAAAATATATATATATATATATATTTGGAACATTTTATATCGCTCTTTTATTCAAAACTTTAATCATCATTATTTGTTTGCTAAGAGCTTCATGAATATATCCTACTCCATTTAAATGTACTTCCTCTTGACTTTTATTGCTTTTGGAGGAAGTAATCTGATTTACAACTCTAATTCTTCTATAATAAAAACAAAAGATAGGATAGGTAAGAACGATGAAGATAATTTGTGCTAGGCAGCAAGCAAATAGATTTCGTTTTCATATTCTTTGAAGATTGTTTTGAATCAGTGTATTCTATGATTGACTCTTGCTGCACGGGTTGCATAACTATGGGACGTGATTGAACTGAGGTTGAAATACAATTGGGGTAGAGCTGATTCTAGCTTTTGTTGAACACTTTATCAAGAAATGTAATATATTGAGTTTGTTTTCGCCATTAAGTACTGTATAGTGACTGTTGATATGATATGTTGAGATAAGATATACGAAATGGTTTCTGAACCATTTCCACAGAGGAATCGTAAAATGACATCTAAAAACGATTAAAACTAAAGTCAGATTATTAACTTGATAAGGTTTTGTCTGAGACGGAATATATTCATTAGACCAAATAAAATAAACATAAACGCGATTTAATCTGTTTGTTCCACACAACTGCTGTCATTTTTTTTACATGGCATTATTAATCAGCAGTAGGTTAATTAAATGCAATAGTCTTCACTCTTATAAATTAACTAAATTCCAGAACAATATCCTTTTGTGGCAATAACTGGTCGATTGTTTTACGTTGCATCGTTAAAGATTACCGTTTGATAAATGCAATCAAATGTATATAAATTACTGAATTTATCGTTCAGTCCCACTCTCCCTGAATTCTTTTCTCCTCCACCCCCACTCCACCCCCTTTATGCCTTCATTTCCTCCTTTTTATCTTTAGTTTGTTTGATAAAATTACTTTATATCACGACTTTTTTTAATTCTGTTTCAAAAATTAACTTCTTATATATAGATTGCCAACATTGTGACATATTTTCAACATTGTGACATAAATTGTCAACATTGTGACATAGATTTGTAACATTGTGACATAGATTGCCAACATTGTGACATAGATTGCCAACACTGACATAGATTGCCAACATTGTGACATAGATTGTCTGGCCACGTTGGGATTCGTATTAAAGAGAAACCATAAACAAGCTACAAATTTGCCTACAGTGTAATATTTCCTAATGTTGTATTAGAGCGCATGAAGAGAAACGTGTTGCATGCACACAAGTATCAATAAGCATTTATACAAAATTGTATGGGAAACATTTGTTATAATTTCCAGCTTTCATTTGACTTCTGGAATTTTGCAATATATGAAGCATCCAACTAAACGAATGGTTTTTCGATCCATCTGTAATTGAAGAGTAGTCATGCAAAGGATAATGTATCTGGTAATGTATTTGTTTCTTCTGAAGACGTTCGTCCATTAAATTGATAATCTGTCGCAAAAGGAGCACAGATTATGTGTCTGAGCAATATTTGTTATATAAATAAAGAAAAGCAACTAAAAAAGATAACTCATCCCAGCGCCACATCTTGTTTTATAACTCTTTTCGAAACATGACATGCATAGATCAAACGACAGTAACTTTATTTTCAATGATTTGGTAAGCGGCTTATATGATGTGTGTGTGTAGATCGAAGGTTATGCCTCTGTCTTCAATGCTTTGATAAGCGTAAGTGTTGCATTCGTTGTTAAGGCTGTATAGAAAACACAGAATATTCACTTATATTAACGAGACTTTCTAAGCTAATATGATAGAATGGTACATATGTATTATTCGCTATCTATCGAGGTCAGTGTGGAACAAGGTATATATTTACTATACCACTTCTATCTAAATACGTGTGGTATGTAGATATAAATTTACTCTTAGCTGCTTTTTATCCAAGTCAGTGTGGCACAACTTATATCTAAGTTTATGTGTGTGTGTGTGTGTGTGTGTGTGTGTGTGTGTGTGTGTGTGTGTGTACTGTTAGCTTTCTTTCTACTCCTAGCTGTCTTCTTATGATTCTACAGTTAAAGAAGGTTTTTGGTTTAGGGGTTTAACGACCTTTACAAACTCATTATAAAATATACACGAAGCAAGAACTATCGACTCTACGGAACCTTCTGGCAAGCTTTCTCACATAACCATGTTGATCCAGAAGCTGTGAGAAGTGAGATGTGATACGTATAAGTGAGCGCCTTAGACTACTCGGTCCCCAGGAGACCCCACATTAAATGAGAATTTCAGGTTAAGTAACCTGAATCTGTGAAATTGCTAATCCAGAATAAATCGTGGTGTAACTGGGGCGTCGTCTAAAAATTTCTTGTAATGAAGATTATCAACGGGAAAACAACACACTTATTAATGTTTTTAGTAAGAACTTTTTGTTCTCAATTTACTTTTCTTGTCTGAGCACTGGATTAATGTACTGAAAGACTGATAAAAAGTAATATCCGTTATTTTGCATGAAATTATTTTCTTGTCGTCCTTATAGTGTAACATGATGCGCTTATCGCAAGCTGCAGGCACCCAAGCTTACGCTATGATATCAGAAATTCTAAGAATAATATAAGAACACTACTGACAGCGGTGTAAAGGAGTCATTGCTTTGTTCCTCTATATATTGTAATCTCAATACAAAATCTGATAGAAAAAAAAACTGAAATGGAAAAATAATTCATATTTTTTTTTTACCTTACAGTTAGTGGGTGAACATGGCATTTTATGTTGATTCTTCGTCCATATATTCAAAAAGCGATGTAACGAAAACTACCAGGGGCCCCGAGTGGCCGAGTGGTCTAAAGCGCTTTCCGTTACGGATCACTGCCGTCTCACCTCTGTCTGCGTGGGTTCGAGTATAAGATTCGTCTAATGTAGTTATGTGAAACAGCTTGCCAGTAGCTTCTCGAGGGTCGATTGTTCTTTCTGGGGTTTTTCCTGGGTTCTTCCTCCACCAATAATACTGGCCGCCATATATAGCCTGTCGTGTGCTGAAAAATGGCGCTAAACCCTAAAAGAACAACAATGAAAATTAGTATTGCAAGAGATAACAAAATTGGAATCGGATAGCTTTGATGATAGACTTTTTGTACATAAGATTGTAAATCGGTGAAGTATCCAAATTGGTCTTGGGATTGTAGGACAATTATATCTCAAGTTTTGACTGGAGTCATTCTTTAGGTTATTAACTAGCTCATCCATACTTTAAAGTCTATTTATGATGTAAGTACGACATTATTTCCCTTCTGTAGTGATAGGTATTGTATTTTAAACAAATATATTTACATTTTTCGACAAGCTGTTAATTAAAATACCATCTTTTGTAATGAACTTAATGGAGAAATTTTGACACACGTACACATACATACCTGTATCTCTTTTATTCTCTATATGCATGACGTATCTTCTTTTAAACATTATTCTTTTAATTTCTATATATGTATTCAAATGCCTCTTTCACAATATTTCAACAGATTTTATAGTATCGTGTTCTACAATTAACGTTTCCAAATATCGAAACTACTCTCAGTCAATATGCCTTTCATTGTAAATGGATAGAGACAGTAACTACAGTGGTATGTAAAAAGGATGTGCACTTATTCAGTTCCCAGTATGTACTTTGCAATCCCATTCTAGCAAATGATGCCTCCTCATAATAGTCATCTTCTTATACAGGATATAGCGTAAACTGACTATAAAGAGTGTACAATGAATTCGAATACGATTGTATGTTAATATAAAACAATATTATGTAGTGATTTTATCATACGGAGAATCATCTAAAATGATTAAGGATTAAGTATATATTTGCTATACTTTGATAAACATTGTTATCAAAATACTGCCGTCGGAGTGATCCCGTGTGGTCTTCTACAGCACTCGCCTTACTACTCAATGTCATGTCGCCTCTGTTCGGGTTCGAGTCTCACTCTCGGGTAATGTTGGTATGTGAGAAAGCTTGTCAGTAGTTTCATTTAGTCGGCGGTTCTCGGTTTCTTTCCCGGTTTCTCCTCCACCGTCATACTGCCGCCATGTATAACCAATCTTTCATGCACTGAAAACTGGCGTAAAACCCAAACAACAACTTTATTACCCTTGTAGGACGGTAACTGCTGGAAATAAAAGAAAACAACGTATACATTACATTAGAATGAAATTATTTCTGCTGAATATTTCTTAATATGTGTAAAAAGAATATTTTAAATCTAATTATAAATAAATTAAGTGAGACGCGAATGAAAGCAGTTTTTATTCTAACTAATAAAGATTCTACCACAAGAGAAACGAATTCAATGGTTAAAACAACAAAAAGCAACGCTTAAATGGAATTAGTTGAAAATATTTTTTAAAAATCTGACTTATTAAAGTTACAAGACTAAAGTGTTTCACAAAGTTCACACGGTTAATAATATCTTAGTAAAGTCGTTCTCACATAGAGCAATGTACAACAAATCCATCGAGAGACGTTCAAATGTTTGTCATTCTCACAAAGAGCAATGTTAAAAAAAAAAATCAATCGAAAGACCTTCAAATATCCGGTAGTATTTTATCAGCCTGAAACCCCGATGTTAAGTCTGCCTTTGGATATGGAAAGTAGACGCCCGATCATTTATAGAAAAATGAATCAAGACATATATTTATATCGTATGAAAGCTCTTCATCCCTGAGAATATAAAGCCCCAACTCACTGGAGCTTGTTCCAGTCTTCAATGTTTTCTCACATAAATTTCTACCATAAAATCATCAAAGTTTTTCTCACACAAATTTGAATCCCTTATGCCTTTGAGGAAGTAAAGCTTAGGTTTCAAACCGTACAATCAGATATACTTGAAGTAAATATAGTCCAGTGAAATTATGCAGCCAAGAGAGGAACACGTGTAAATCTTGAAAACATTATCAGATTAAATTGAGTCAAACTGAAATTATTTACTTTCAATTTGAGATTGCGTAATCAAAACGTTTCAAGAATACTGGCCTTAGTCTTCAGATATAACTAGCAGAGTACTAATTAGCAGATATTATTTGCCCTACTTTGTTCCACAAAGTCGTAGTCAGGGACAAAACGTGAAACGTGATTAAGAAAATGATGAGGTGATACGGGTAGTTAACGAGTGATTGTCAATAATAATCAAGATTGCAGAAATGCAATCTATCGTTACTTGTCTACTACTTTAAGGCTACATGTCTACCACTTATGATCACTTGTTTAACACTTTATGGTTACCTTCTACACTTTATGGTCACTTGTTTATCTCTTTATGGACTCTTCTTTATCATTTTATGGTCACTTGTTTATCACTTTGCGGACACTTGTTTATCACTTTATGGTTACTTCTCAACAACTATATTGTTACTTCTCTACAACTTTATCGTTACTTGTCTACCACGTTATGGTCCACTTGTCAACCACTTATCGTTACTTGTCTACCACGTTATGGTCCACTTGTCAACCACTTATCGTTACTTGTCAACCACTTATCGTTACTTGTCTACCCGTTAATGGTTATTTCCATTTCTTCTTTACTCGTGCGGCTTACCTGATCAATGGCTTTGCCTTCACTAAACAAGCAGTGTATTCCTACCAACCCTGAAGAGTTGAATAGTAAAATATATTTGGGCCAAAAGGCAGGACGAATTAACTCGTTTCGTAGGGAAGCATCAAGGGAGAGACTGATATTGGGGTTTCTTTTATAAATAAAGTTTTTGCTGTTGATGCCGGTGCCTTTGATGATACCATTTGCCATTATCATCGTCGTAGTTGCCATTAATAGGATACTATGCAATATATATATATATATATATAT
Organism: Unio delphinus; assembly: GCA_029339505.1. NCBI lineage: Eukaryota > Metazoa > Mollusca > Bivalvia > Unionida > Unionidae > Unio > Unio delphinus. The sequence continues at coordinate 2,035,416 of JAQISU010000098.1, forward strand.
ATATATATATATATATATATATATATATATATATATATATATATATAATATGCAACAATATTGCTATTTTCTTTTTTGTATTAGATCATCACGATAAAATTCTTAATGGATAACAAAGAACATTTCGTTTCCCATAAAATGTGAATGACAAAAATGCCTTTTCAGTCCAATGATTCATAATAAATAGATTCAAATAAAAACAGGTCTTTTCACCCTCTCCGTATAACTTGAAATTTTGAACTCACGAAATTAATAAGATAAAGTTGAATTTCGAATTGTATCTTATAATCTACAATTTTCTCCAACCAACAAGCTATTCGTCATGTCTCTTATGGATTTTCATATCTTGTAGTCAGTACAAAATATTCGAGCGCAACCCCTATCTATTAGCTACAAATCACGTGCACAGTAGGACACGTCGCAGAGAAGAGTTTCTCACATTCCTATTTGTGCAGGATTGTGTTTTCCAGTGCAGAACACCGGTGGAGGATATCTCAGTACTTTATCACGTTACTTTCTACTGCGAGCTAAGTGCACACAAACTCTCAAAAATCTCTAATTTCCTACATTCGTACGCAATAATCAAGATAAACATTCATCACAACAGTTACCTCCTAAAACGTGCAGTGGTTGAAGTTAGTGCCCCGGGTACAGGATCTTTTGCACTGATCGACTTAGCTGCATGCACAGCTTTGGTAATCCAGTTTCGAGTCGAAGAAGCCTTTGTTGTAATAGTCATTTGTAAAAAAAAAAATTTTTTTAAATTCTTTTATTTTGTCAGTCTCGTTTAATCTTTGGGATATGAGTGAGCTTTATTTTTTTTTTTACCTGATCACATTGTTTTAGCAAGATATCTTCCGTATTCTATTCGACATCACCATGTCTTCTTCGATGGAACACTGGCGTGTGTCCAAACTTCATTTAATGTATGAACAAGACAATTTACAATCTGGCTTAACGTCGGAATTTCTCAATAAGTATATTGCTGTTTTTTAATGTTACATCAATATTCACAATACACCATTTCTACTTTCATTATTGTTTGAGGACTGTGAGAAAATAGTCCTTCAATATTTAGTGGTGTCAGAAATTAAAATATCCCGGGGGTGGGGTGGTGGTGAAGAACTTTGCGGCAACCTAGTACCTGACCAACGGGTGTAATTGTCATATCATTCACTGATATATAATAACGATTCTCTGAGTTTCTGGCAGTTGTTGCTTTATAGTCTCAAATATTGCGCGCACAAATAAATAAATATATTCTTTCCTTTTTTATACATTTCCGATATCTGCCATATTAAGCCATCCGTCATGTCAGGTTTTCTATTTCATGTCTCAATACATCACTCTGATAATATGTGTTATAAACAAAATGTTGTATTTATACAGGAAACTATCTTCGCATCGAAAAGAATTGAAAACTATGTTGCGTTATACAAATTCAATCGATCAGATTTTCAGCGATGCAGTGTATCTGTTCAATTCACGTTTCGTGAAGGTGACTCAACAGAATCCCTTAACCGTAAATCATATATTTAAACACAAATTGACTTATGTCATTATAAGAATTAGAGATGCTATAAAAAGTCATCAAAACAAACTAGATATAAAAAAGTATTTTGCCCAAAAAATTGAAATAATATAATTTAGTTATCATAGTAGAGAAAACAAATGTTCCCTGAAATTGATGTTTTAAAGTGATAACATGTAGAAAATGTAAAGAAATTTAACCAGTGAAATACTATTTGTATGCAGCAGGAAAAAGCAATATCATCCTCGCTCGCCAGCATAGGTTGCCACACTCGTTGACCAATCGCCAGTCTGAGTCAGCAGCCTCAGTCTCGGCCACCAGATTCATTTGCCATGTCCTGGTGTCCAGCTTCGTTCGATATTTCTCAGACTCCAGCTTCATTCGCCATGTCGGCTGATGTTGGTTTCTCGCGATCAATAGTAACTAATACTGTACTCATTAAAGTTCAATAATTATTTTAAAATAGGTTAATGAGCAACACCGTGCAAAGCGCGCGAACATGTATACAAAGGCAAATGGTTGATTATACAGGTCAAGCTTACAACGCGTATGTTCAGTCTCATCATTTGTTTATATTTTCAATAAAACATCCTTTCTTGATTCTTGATATATAGATAGATAGATATGTAGGAAGGATAGGATCGTAGGATACAGTGTGGTGTAAGATATGATCTTATGACACACTGTGATGTACGACAGGATCATTAAAACACATTGTGGTGTAGGATAGGATCTTAGGACACATTGTATTTTAGGACAGGATTTTAGGATACATTGTTGTGTAGGATAGGATCATTAAAACACATTGTGGTTTAGGGGACCATCTTAGAGTTAAAATGGATTCATTTTCTAATAAGATACATGTTATTGCAGATCAGTATAATTCTGTGTACATTACATGTTATTGCAGATCAGTATAATTCTGTGTACATTACATGTTATTGCAGATCAGTATAATTCTGTGTACATTACATGTTATTGCAGATCAGTATAATTCTGTGTACATTACATGTTATTGCAGATCAGTATAATTCTGTGTACATTACATGTTATTGCAGATCAGTATAATTCTGTGTACAGAATACAAGTAAATGTAATACAAAATGCACAGAGTGCAGATAAATATAATAAAGAATACACAATTATATAATACAAAATACACCGAAATATAATATCAAGTAAACATAAATATGAACTCACATTGCACAGAGAACACAAAATACAAAGAAATAGTAAAATATGCAGAACTATAATACACATAGAAAAAAATACACAGAAATACAATACAAAATACACCGAAGTATAAGAACAATGTACTTAAATATTATAAAAATGTACATAAATGTAATGCATTGAATCCAAAATACAATACAGAATACCACAAAGAAAACCGTTCGAAGGAACAAATGGAGAACAGCATTGATGTACTGAGAAATATAACTTATATGTACATCTGAATGTATACAAATCTAACTACTAAAGGCTCGAAGAAAATACAAAAAACCCACACAAAAAAACAACGTTGCATCATTTGATATAACATTTCCAAAAAACACTTGAATCGGTGTGTTTATTTTCTGTATAAAAAAACAATGTTGCATCATTTGATATAACATTTCCAAAAACCACTCGAATCGGTGTGTTTATTTTCTGTATTGCTGATTACAGTCACTTACATAAAAAAAAATAGAATGTGGAATTTATTACTCCGGACCATATCTGATTTGTACTTTTGTAGAGATGCAGACGATAGAAACACATCGTATAACAGGTCAGTAGTTACGAAAAATAAAATACGCTACGGAGACATCATTATGTATACTAACTGAGATTAATATAAGACAAGGTACTAAGAGAGAGAGAGAGAGAGAGAGAGAGAGAGAGAGAGAGAGAGAGAGAGAGAGAGAGAAGTTATAAGCGTTTTGGATTTGACAAAATATAATGGATTGGCAGCAACATTTCGTATAAATACATGGATAACAATTAAAAGCAAAAACGTTTACATTGCACACGAGGAAATATGTATTTTTATATACACAGGAGCATGGCCTTTACTCACGCGTAGGACTACATCGTGTCTCAGGTTATCTCTGAGTAAGTAGTTGAATTATACGCAATCCATCATCCAATCCCAAAACTGCAGAATGCATAATTTGTCAAATGTTCACATAAGTCAACAAGAGTTTCAGGGGGGGGGGGGCTATATCATGTTGTCTTTTTGAGGATTGTTTGAAGCTAAAGTTCCGAAGTCACGTGTAAACGAGCGGTTCTATTTATAGATGCTGAAATGGAACAAAGCCGTCCTGTTACCTGTTACTAAAAATAGCGTATCAATTAACAATTACATCATGGAAAAGTATCTTATGTCGTATAAATCAAAACCAGGAAGCGCCAGTCTCGCCATCAGACGTGAATTGACATATCAATCACGAATAATGCTTCAATTGGTTCAACTTCCCAACTAGAACGATCCATCCGCCAAAGCAGTGGGAAATAAAACGGGTTGCAAAAAGCGACACCCGTCGGCAGGAAGTACACCTCGTGAATTGATTTGACTTGAATACGCATTTAGATAAGATTTTGTAAAAACAGCGTTGAATAGAACCTGAATATCGCAGTGAATAAAGCACACGTTTTGTGTCTTTACGGGTAGTATTTTCACTCAATTGATTTGTAAACATCTCCGATCGTTGATCTAACATAGTTAATATGTTTCCAATTGAGAGTTCTCGCCTGTTACTAGGTTTTCATCATCACTGAATCATTTTACTTTATCGATTTCGTTTTTGATACTGTTTTCCTCACTACTGAAAATGAAATAAAACATTAAAAAAGTTTTAGTCCTTTTGAAAACAACATAATAATTACAATGTTAATCATAAGAAACCAATGTAGCGATAACTCTAGGTCAAACATAGTTTACCTATTTATAAGACTGACAATCAAGTCAAGTTAATATCTTATCATTGTTTCAATATCTGTTGATTTGTGTTTTCAGTCTTGTATTTTTTAACACGTGAAGAAGAAAGTGTCCTAGCTAAAGAATATTTCTGTCTTTTTCAGCTCTATACCTTAGCGCTTTAGAGAATACGAAATTACAGAGACAAAAAGACAGACACGACTTCTCTCAATTATGATTTCTACTTAATTGGTTGGAGTTCTTTGCGCTATATCTGCTATAAATATATTTTTTTCAGATTGTACGGTCTTGCGGTTTCTCCGAAACTAATGAGTATACCATTTCATGCCTTTAACTGTCAATGTGTAGTATGTGATGGCTTTGTTTGATACATACCAGTCTATCACTCCGTCATAAAAATCTGTGGCATTTGTATTTCGTGGAGACATTATAATTTAATGGCAAATTCCCAAGATACGCCCACATTTTTGAAAGATTTATCTTTAATAGCTCATTTGCATTTAATGTCAGATATACAGATATACTGCATTATCAGCGACCAGCGGTCCTGCTGGTCTTATGTTACGTAAATTTCCATCGAAGGGAGATAATTCCAACGCATATATTCAGAAGAGGAAATAAGATGGTACATTTTTTAAAATACAAAATAGTAGCACAATGTTTAACTCGAGCTTTTATTCTCCTGAATGCGATACAAAAACAAATAAAATATTCTGGTATAAAATTTAAAGTTGCCGTCAATACGGCTGCACCGAAAATAAATGACAAGATGATTATAACAACAGACGATATTTAAGGGGCATATTTTGTATTATGTTGTGATTGAAAAAGGCCGTATTCCCGTCACATTATTTGTTTCGATGTATCCATACATTGCTGCTTGTATATCCGGATCGGCCGAAGCTTAGTAATGTGTCGGACTCGCTCAGATTGTCCCTGGTCGGCTGCCTCAGTGCGCCCATGGTAAAATCACTGAACTCTCATTACCACGCATGATGTCGCCAATATTGTGACAAAAGTGCCGTTAAAACAAATCAAGAACAATTTCATGTATGTATGTATGTATGTATGTATGTATGTATGTATGTAGGTAGGTAGGTAGGTAGGTAGGTAGGTAGGTAGGTAGGTATGTTCGTACGTGTGTGTGTGTGTGTGTGTTTGTGGGTGGGTGGGTGTAGGTAGGTAGGCTGGCAGGCACGCACGCACGCACGTGTGTATGTGATGAACTCTGGAGAAAAAAGCAAATAAATAATGTAATAAATACAGAAAGAGAAACTAGACGAAATGAATAAATAAAATAAATGCTTCTCGTGTGATTTTAATTTTGTTGTAATCAAAGCAATGAAAGATGCTTAAAGGTTTATTCGGATTTATTTGTCGGGACTTGCATCATCTCATGTCAATAAGGCTTGGTGATAAATGTAAATTGGTCTGTTTCCATAATGTGATTTGCTTTCGGGAAAACTGCAGCATACGCAGTACGACATATAGACACTCAATATTCACAAACTAACTCCTACTTGAGGAAAATAAAGGAATATTTGATTTTGCTTTGAAAGTCTATGTTAATCCGTATGCTTAATTTTAAATGAACTTCCAAACATGCGTGTTTTTTTAAACAAAAAATACGAAAGATTGTCCTGAAAACATAACACGAAAAAGCCCCCTCTCCCCCCCACCCCGTGATGGTGTAATTAATCGCATTATTCGATTTGTGAAGGGAAAAAATACGCACATTAATATTTTTACCTTTGATAGCTTTATTTCCAATCTTCAAATAACTTATTTGGTTGCTCTGACATTTCTTCGTGATCAGATACCATCTTAATAGGTGCTAACATACAGTCACTGACGTATTTGTGCTACTCTTTCGTATCTCCAGATCAACATCAAAGAGAAATTCCTTTTCTGAGTTATACTAATATCTTTTAACGTTTGATTCAAACTGCATTTCAATTTCTTCAACATTTAACCACACTTATGTATATCTATATTGGTATACTCAATTTTTGTCCATGATTAAGGGTTGTAGATTGTCACAGAATTAGAAAGAAGAAAAAAAAACAACTTTTGTTTTGCCTGAGAAATATTTAATTTGTTTGTGTTGTGCACGCTTATAGCGCTGTCTGGAATTAACAGGTGTTTTTTTTCCATACGAGCGACGGAACAAAACATATGTCTCGCCGCCGTAAACTACTGGCTACAAACATCATTATCACGATATGCACGGGTATTTTACCGTGAATATTACCTACTGTCCTTTGAATTAAGCAGGATTAAGGTTTAATTGAGGCAGTGATCATTTTGGATCCAGTGAAGAGAGCACGTTTTTTCACGTGGTATTTCTAGCAGCCATAGGGGTGAGTGTTAAATTTATTTCATTTGATATGTGAAGCTAATTGAGTTAGTATTGCAATATCGTGTAATGATTGATTTAATACAACGCATATTTGAAATGTTGTGAACTGTGAATTTCAAGTTGTTTTTATAGAGTTTAATGTATTAGTATATTTCCAGAAATCATTATTATTACCAGTTTGGTTTTATTGTAGCTTACGAGGTTACAAGGTTACAAGATTACAAGGTTACAAGGTTACGAGGTGGTTACAAGGTTACAAGATTACAAGATTACGATGTGGTTACAAGGTTACAAGATTACAAGATTACGAGGTGGTTACAAGATTACGAGGTGGTTACGTGGCTACGACGTTACGTGGTTACGAGGTGATGTAACGAGCTATCTAAATGTCTATATGTATGTACGTATGTCTGTACATGTGGTGAAGCCACAACTGTAGACGTAGCTAATACAAGAGTGCTGTATGCTGTCTGTACGTGTGTGTGTATACGTATGACTGATTGTACATGTAGTGGATCCGTGAAGGGTGTGAACAGTCGATACAAGAGTGTCAACCCGAGGAACGTGGTGAAACTGCGGTTTATCGGTGGATGAATCGTGCGACTGTACAAGGGTCAAGAAGCATATTTTTATTCCAATTGTTGTTTAAATTGGTATATTGGTATTTACATAAGATTATTTTGAATCTTAGATGAATTCCAGGAGATTTGTGAATCTTACTGACAGTGCAGAACATTCTTTACGTATTTGAAAACTTGAGATTGTTTGAATCCCAAGCCTTGTCTATACGTGAAACAATATGATTATTTTAGTGTGTACTATTATTTGAAATTGAGGTTTCCTTAAACTGTATATCAGAGAGATATATATTAATGGTTTATTATCAATGTGTGATCGTATAGAGTGATTGAATCAAGTGCGTGTGTGAGAATCATTGTATTTTTACATCATACTTTTTTTTTTACTTTTCACGCATTGTGTTTGAATTATTCATTTGATCCAATTCCCAGTCGGTTACAATTCTGTTACATAGACGGACATTCAAAAATATTGGAATTCATTCGGAACATTACATTGTTTTGGACTTGCTCTAGGTAATTTAGGATTATTTGAGATTTGATTTCATTCGGAACATTACATTGTTTTGGACTTGCTCTAGGTAATTTAGGATTATTTGGGAAGCCTCTCTTAAATTTTCACATTGCAACTTAAAGAAATAAATTATTTGTTGATTAAACTAGACTTGTTAGATTCGCTTGTTTCCGTTACTTAGCTAAAGCCATGGAGTCGTCACACCGTATAAAACCTCCGTATGTAAATACTGCAACAGTACTTATCGTATATATTTTGTACTTCTAAGTATTCAGTAAATTAATATTCTTTGCTCCAACCATAATTCTCCAAATATTTGTAAGTTGTCAAAGCGTATCTTACACGTCTTAACTAATATCTCCTTGGTTCCGTTTTATATCATCAAGTACATATCATCGTTTCGTACAATTTCCATCTCCACTTCGGTTATTTTCAAACAAGTTTGTCACGAAACTATGCGGTAGTAGCATTAATGTAACAAGTAGTTATTAGCTGCGGATGATCTAACTCTTCAAACATGACCCCATCCCATAACTTGGTAATCGCGAAAATGCATGACTAAGATGAAAGTATCCTAGTGCGTCCTTCGCATAGCTGAAGTCCTTTTCAAAAATATCTTTCTATATTAAAACAAATCAAATACAAGTAAGTTGATTTCTTAAAATTTATCAAAACTATCTAAGTAAACATACAGATAAATATCTATCTTTAAATACTGTTTCCATTTCTTCAAGATGTATTAACCTTTTGTAAAACTTCTCATTGGCTGTGACTTTATCTGCTTCCGCCACCATATTGTCCCGTGTAGAGGTACACGGTATTACCCATTCACCGAGTTATCGCAGTATTTGTTTTAGTGGTCGGTTTTTACTGTATGGATACTTCGGCAATTTCCGTCAGTATGGGAAGTGCGACAATTTTTGGGTAATCTTGTTACGAGTATAATGATATTAACAGCGTAGTTTAATGTTTCATTGTAAAATAATTACAAAATTACTATTTGTTTTACAAAACAGATAATTTTGAATATATAAAAAATAATTATATTTTGATCCTTCAATAACATGCTTGACACGTGTCACGTATAAGGACGTGGTGGTCAAATATAATGGTGTTAACGATATTTCTGGCAAATCTAACTTTCGGGAAATAAATCAGATTACAAAATTATTTCTTTTTTTTTTTCTTCTTGAGCATGATAATGTTTCTAGTACCATAATATGTTTGCTGCGTGTATTCCTTTGTAAGACTTCGAACCCTTTGAGATTCTCGTGAGAGCAGTTGTATTTTGCTTCATATTTACGTAATTACTTGAGTCCGATAAATATTATATCGTTTGTTGAGTATAGGTGTTATATTTACTTACCCTTTATAATAAATACTTTGTCAGGACTTAGCATCGCAGTCAAAAAAAAATGTTGAATATGCTATGAATAGTGTTGCATGTAAATTGCAGACTTCAGTGTCGACACTTCTATTTGTATCACCTAAGCACTTTAATGACATCACATTGTCTTATGTGTTAGCTATAGTACAAGCTTAAGAAGTAACCTACACATAACATCTGTTGACAGACATAGATTATTTCAAATGTGCCAGACCCCTATCCCAAAACATTAATTGTTGAACTCTAAGATCGCTGCCATATAAGGTACGGATCGCGATATGTTCGGAAATATCACGATATGCCGCGATATTCCTCGCTCCAGTAAAACCTCCGTATGTAAACACTGCAACAGTTCTTATCGATTATATTATTAACTTCAAAGTACTCAGTAAATGAATATTCTGAATAAAACTTCCATATATAAATACCGCAACAGTGCTGTCAAATTCTACAATAATAATAATAATAATAATAATAATAATAATAATAATAATAATAATAATAATAATAATAATAATAATAATAATGAGGACTTTGTATGGCGCCTAATCTTTAAAAGCTCTAAGCGCTTTACACCATCAATAATGATATGACTACACTACAGAACAACAAAGGACAACAACAATGAAGTTAGAAAACATAAAAAAAAAACATGCTGAAAATATATAAGATACAAAACATGATTAGGTCGATAAGTTTGTCCCTGAAGTCGAAACAGGTGAGTCTTGAGAGCACTTTTAAAAGGGACCACTGTATCTTTGTGTCTAATTTCAATGGGCAATTCGTTCCACGTCGCCGGGCCCTGGTATGCAAACGAACGTTGTCCATATGACTTTGTTTTCACCTTGGAAACAATGAGTATATGATTATCAGAAGAAGAGCGCAAGGATCTAGCTGGTGCATACACATGGGTGAGGCTGGATAGGTATGTTGGACTGGAGTCTGTCATTGAAATATAGCACAGAGAACAAATTCTGTGTTTGATTCTGTATCGAATTGATAGCCAGTGTAGGGTACAGAGCAGTGGTGAGGTGTGCTCTGATCGAGGTACTCTAAAGATGATCCGTGCAGCTGTGATTGAACTTTTTGAAGTTTCTGGAGTAAATATTGTGATGAACCAGACAGAATTGAGTTACAATAGTCTAGTCTTGAAAGTACTAATGAACACACAAGTGTTTTAGTGGCATCAACTGAAAGATATTTACGAATGGAACTGATGCGTCTCAATTCAAGATATATAGCCCTGCAGATGTTCATGACATGTTGGTGCAATGTGAGAGTACTGCCTAGAGTAACACCTAGATTCCGTACTGAATGTGAGAATTTAATGTTGTTGTTGCTGATATTTATTGTCTGAGGTAAAGGATGTGAATAAAAAAGTCTTTGTGTTGTGATCAGAATAGCCTCAGTTTTATCACCATTCATCGGCAGCTTGTTACGTTTCATCCATGATTTCACATCCGAAATACACTTCTCTACTCCATGGATTGTAGCATCAACTTCAGTTGGGTAGCTAGACTTGTATACTGTATTTGGGTGTCATCAGCGTACAATTGGTGCGACACTGGGTGATGATCTATGACACTTGAGAGCGGCTGAGTGTACAGAATGAAGAGAACATGTCCAATAACAGATCCCTGTGGAACACCACAACATACGTCAACTGGGCTGGAGTGTATTCCATTTGCAGATATATTTTGTGTCCTGTTGACTAAGTAGGACTTGAACCACTGTAAGGCTATATTCTGAATGCCAGATACATCCTGGAGACGGTGAAGTAATATATCATGGTCTATTGTGTGAAATGCTGCAGATAAATCAAGGAGAGTGAGGACTGTAATCTTTCCACTATCTAAAGCAGAGAAAATTTCACTAAATACTTTCAGAAGAGTAGTTTCAGTACTGTGGCAAGGGCGATATGCAGACTGTACATTGCTAAAAATACTGTTTGAATTCAACTGAGATACAAGTTGGGTTTGAACGACTTTTCTAAGATTTTTTTATATGAACGGGAGATTTGAAACTGGGCTGTAGTTCTTTAAATCGTTATGGTCAAGTGTTGGTTTCTTCAGCAGTGGCTTTACAATGGCAGTTTTGAAAAATGATGGGAATTCTCCTGATGAGAGAGAGATATTAATAACATCAGTTAGTGAAGGCAATATTGGTTCTAAGCACTCAAGCAGCAGTTATGTCGCAATTGGATCAAGTTCACGAGACTTTGGTGCACTTTTCGTCACGATTGTCCGTACCAAATCTATAGAAACAGGTTCAAATGCTCCTTACGGTTGTCGCTGAAATTCTGCATCATACCTGTATGGTGAAGAATCAGTTGAAATTGTGCTGTCAAGCTAATCTTTAATGGTTTGAACTTTGTCATTGAAGAAATTTGCAAATTGGTCTGGTAGGTCTAGTGGAGAGAAGGTCGTTGGAAGTGGTGTACATTTGTTCCTTGACATTAGTTTGTTAGTTATCTCGAAGAGATCTTTGCAGCTGGAACTCTCCGTGATCTTAGTACTGTAGTGGGATGATTTGGCTAAATGGACTATGTTTGTGTCGTTCTTCTTAGCGGCTTCGTAGATTTGTTTATGAATAGTGAGTCTGGTGGAAAGCCAAAGCCTCTCTGCTTTTCGGCTATGTATTTGAACAGTGCGAAGCTGGTTCCTAACACTGCTATACCAAGGAGAACACTTTTTTTTTATTGATATTCTGCATTTGGTGGCTGGGGTATGTTTGAGTCCGATAAATACTATATCGTTTGTTGAGTATAGGTGTTATATTTACTTAAATTTTATAATAAATACTTTGCCAGGACTTGGCATCCCAGTCAAAAAAAAATAATCATAGTTGCTGACTAAAATAGTGGCTATTTAATTAACATTAGACACTTTGTGTGTAACTGTTGTATGTGTGTGTACTCTTTGTCTTTTTAAGCAGTAGTACAAAATCAGTATTGAATTTCTATTCACCTTTCTGCTCGTATGAAACTGAATTGATGCAGCAATACATTGTATCGTAAATTGCGTCCTTTACATTTAAAAGGTCTACTTTTCTCCTCTCTACAAACCTTATGTAAAATTGTAAAAGAATTACCCATAGTTGATTTATAGCGATATATGTTCAGTAGCATTTGTTCTGAATCATTGTGATATTAACCGTTCAATGTTTTGATAAGCGCCAATAAGTAACGATTTATCGAAACAAATATGCTAAATCAATTGTCATCAATTCAGTTTTACCGATACTAAATATGTCAATTTTGTGGTCCAGAAAAAAAACACATCTCTTTATTCTCTTTGGTGACAAATACCCTCTAGGACTAACGTGTACTAGATTACGCCAGCAATCTTCTAAACATTTCTCAGAGAAAGAACACTTTTCTTCTTTCACGAATTCAAAATACGGTGCAATAGAAGACATATTGCGTAGAAAATATAAAGGTGGTTCGGAATGGTTGTATTTTACACACATTTTAAGATTTGTTGTTTACACAGCTTGTCATATAATGTCATATTTATTACCTCCATTTTTATCGTTTGATCCGAAATGTATAAATTCATGAAGATCAAAAGATTAAAGTATTATGTTTCACTAATCATAGCCAAATGTATTAGAGGGGGTACTCAAAAGCGTTTTTTCGAAAATTCTCCTTTGGATTAGAACCTGCTTGACACAGCAGCACATTTCATACATCACGTAGATGTAATTGTGTCCTCTTTATAAAAAAAACGGAAGCATTAAAAGCAGTTGAAAAAGATATAACCTGTTACAACTACTTTGTAGTGACACGAAAAGGTCAAAGGAGGTCAATCCTTTTGAACGGCTAATTGATTATACCTCAATAGTGCTACAAAACGAATATAAGCAATCAATAGTTTTACACTAGAAAAAATTATTGTGCAAAGGTCTTGTCCAGAAAGTAGGTAACACAGAAACAAGTATATCCATGCTTATTCATTAAAAAAATAATAATCTTTTTAAATTGTTTCTTTAATTAGTTTAAAAAGTCAGCAATATATCTTTCAGAACTATATTTCCATTGTGATTTTAATAAGTTATGTCCTTTATATTTCCAATGGTGTAGTCACAACTGAAATTGACTGCAGTTCTGCTCCCAGGTAATTGCAAGTTTCAATATTTGTCACTATCACCTCTCCTGAAATTGTTATCTTTTAATATTTTCAAAAGGGATTTCTTTGTTTCTTATTTGGCAATTATCAGCACAGTATCACATTTAAGGTTATATCATACCAAAGTACTTGGAGTAAAGTACCGCAGTATTCAAACCTGTACCATTCTGATGGTACGCTAACCAATGGGGCACCGCGGATGCATTAATTTAGTCGACTAATATATATGGTCTACATTCATTCCAATCTGTCTGGGTTTCGTTCAAATCTGTTAGATATCGTCTGAGTTTTATTAAAATCTATCTGATATCGCCTGGGTTTTATTAAAATGTGTTTGTTATCACTTGGGTTCTTCAAAATCTTTTTGACATCGCATGGGTTTTCTTAAAATTTGTCTGATATTACCAGAGTTCATAAAAAAAAAATTGATAGCCCCTAGGTTTTCTTAAAATCTGTTTGATATCACCTGGGTTCTTCAAAATCTTTTTGACATCGCATGGGTTTTTTAAAATCAGTCTTGGTAAGAAGTTTTAATCAATAATTCCAAAAAAGGTTTTCTATGTCAATCACCATAAAAGGGATTTAAAAAAAGTATATATTGCCAAATGATTAGATGTCATTCTTCTTTACTTTCTGCTGTAAAGCATTATCATTGTCGTACAATTACTATCAAAGATCAGTCCATTTTTTATGCCTCTACCGCCCATTCCATGTAAAAAAAAAAACAAGCTGACTGAGTCTCTCTTTTTGGAGCAGTTTCCGAATCTCCTGGAGTATGGAAATTCGAAAGGTGGCAACCTGATTATTCTTGGAGATTTAAACCTTCACTTTGACTTTCATGGAAACTCATACACGTCAAAACTCCTAGATTCTAGTTATGTTTTCAACCTTAAACAGTCAGTTAACCAACCCTTCCATAAACATGGTCACATTTTAGACTGGATTATATGCCATCTGGACGTACCATTTCCCAACTCTTAACCTTTATTTGCTACTAAAAGAAACCTCCGTATGAAAAATAAAACCAAAACTAATGCATGACATCCAAGTGCAGAGTATCAATTCCAAAGTTTTATCCGTAAGTATAGCATTGTTAGAAACGAGCTTCGCACTCTTAAAAAAAAAGACCGCCGTATAGCAGAGGCCTTGGCTTTCCACCAGACTCACTATTCGTAAACAAATATATGAAGCCGCTAAGAAGAATGTCACATAGTCAGTCCATTTAGCCAAATTATCCCACTACAGTACTAAGATCACGAAGAGTTCCAGCTGAAAACGGCTTTTCAAGATAACTAGCAAACTAATGTCAAGAAACAAATGTACACCACTTCCAGCTATCTTCTCTCCAGTAAACCTTCCGGACCTATTCACATATTTCTTCCGTGACAAAGTACAAACCATTAGAGATACGCTTGACAACACAATTTCAATTGACTCGTCGTCACCATAAAGTTACGATACAGAATTTCAGCGACAATCATTAGGAGCATGTGAACTTGAATCAATGGATTTAGTACGGACAACTGCTTGAGTGCTTAGACCCAATATTGCCTTCATTTACTGATGTCATTAGTACCTCTCTCTCATCCGGGGAATTCCCATCATTTTTCAAAACTGCCATTGAAAAACCTCTTCTGAAGAGACCAATACTTGACCATACTGAAACTATTTTTCTGAAAGTACTTAGTGACAATCTCTCTGCTTTGGATAGCGGAACGATTATAGTTATCACCCTCTTGTCTGCAGCATTGGACACAATAGACCATGATATACTACTTCACCGTCTTCAGCATCTATTTGGCATTCACAATACGGCCTTACTGTGGTGCAAGTCATACTTAGTGAACAGGACACAAATTCGATCTGCAAATGGAATAGACTCCAGCCCATTTGATCTATGTTGTGGTGTTCCACAGGGGTCTGTTATTGAACCTGTTCTCTTCATTCAATACACTCAGCCGCTCTCTATTGTCATAGATGATTACCCAGTGTCTCACCAACTGTACACTGATGACACCAAAATATACAAGGCTAGCCACCCAATTGAAGTTCATGCTACCATCTAAGGAATAGAGTTGTGCATTTCTAATGTGAAATCACTGATGACATGTTAGTTAGTTAGTTAGTTTTGCCCGTCACCCCTGCCAGGGTATAGGCCGCCCACAAAAGATCACCAGAGGCTTCTGTCCTGTGCCATCCCCTCAAGCTGACTCCAGGTGTAACCCATCTTAGTGATGTCTGCCTCAAGGTCGCGTCACCAGGTGTTTCTTGGTCGTCCCCTTTTCCTCTTGCCTTGAGGGTTCCACCTCAATGCCTGTCTGGTAATGTTGGTTCGCGGCTTACGTAGGGTGTGTCCTATCCAACCCCACCTTCTCTTCTTTATCTCATCCTTTATTGGAAGCTGGGAGGTTCTCTGCCACAAGTTGTTGTTGCTGATGGTGTCTGGCCAGCGGATCTGGAGAATTCTTCTTAGGCAGCTGTTGATGAAAGTCTGAACTCTCTTTACTGTGGACTTGGTGGTTCTCCAAGTCTCTGCCACATACAGTAGGACTGACTTCACGTTGGAGTTGAACAGTCTGATTTTGGTAGTCAAGGAAATTTGTTTGGAGCTCCAGATGTTCTTGAGCTGAATGAAAGCTGCTCTCGCCTTTCCAATCTTTGCCTTGACATCTGTGTCTGTGCCACCCTGCTGGTTGAAAGTGCTGCCTAGATACGTGAAAGACTCCACCTCTTCCAGGGGACTTCCCTGCAGTGTGACTGGGTTGTTACTGGTATAGTTTATCTTAAGGATCTTGGTCTTGTCTTCATGGATGTTGAGGCCCACCTGTGCAGATATGGCTGCCAGTATGTCGGTCTTGTCCTGCATTTGCTGCTGACTGTGGGACACGAGCGCTAGGTCATCAGCAAAGTCCAGGTCCTCAAGTTGACTCCACAATGTCCACTGGATACCATTTCTCCACCCATTGATGGTCGTCGTCATAATCCAATCAATGACAAGAAGGAAGAGAAATGGTGACAGCAAGCAGCCTTGCCTGACGCCAGTCCGCAATAGGAAGGTGTCTGTGTGCTGTCCTGCATGAACAACTCTACATGACATTCCGTTGTAGGTGTTTTTGATCAGGTTCACCAGCTTGGTTGGAATGCCATAGTGGCGAAGAAGTTTCCAGAGTGTCTCTCGGTCTACGCTGTCAAATGCCTTCTCATAATCGACAAAGTTGATGTAGAGCGAAGAATTCCACTCCAATGACTGCTCGACTATGATGCGAAGAGTAGCTATTTGGTCCGTACACGATCTGTTTTGCCGGAATCCCGCTTGCTCATCTCGTAACTGGAGGTCGAAGGCCTCCTTCATCCTCTCCAAGAGGACCCGGTTGAAGACTTTTCCTGGTACTGACAAGAGTGTGATTCTTCTGTAGTTGGAGCAGTTGCTGAGGTCGCCTTTCTTTGGGTTCTTGATGAGGTGTCCCTCCTTCCAGTCAGTTGGTATTTCTTCTTCCTCCCATATCTTCACAAAAAGAGGGTATAGCATTTCCACTGAAGTCTCTATGTCTGCTCTGGGGGCTTCTGCTGGTATGTCATCAGGCCCAGCAGCCTTGCCGTTCTTCAGCTGGGTGATGGCTTTCCTGATCTCGTCTCTGGTGGGATTGTCACAGCTTATAGAGAGATCTGCGTTGGCTGGCTGGATTTCTGGGGGATTTGGTGGTGCTGGCCTGTTCAACAGTTCTTCAAAATGTTCTGCCCATCTATTCATTTGGTGTTCTGTACTTGGTATGGTCTTTCCCTGCTTGTCCTTTACGGGTCTCTCTGTATTACTGTACTTGCCGGAAAGCTTCTTGGTGATGTCGTACAGATGCTTCATGTTTCCACTTCCAGCCGCTTCTTCTGCCTCTGCTGCCAGTCCTTCAAGGTAGTTTCTCTTGTCTATCTTGATGGTTCTTTTCACTTCTCTGTGGGCATCAGTGTACTCTTTTTGTGCCTGTACTTTTTTAGTTCTTATCTTACTGTTATTTACTGCTGCTTTTTTCTGTTTACGCTTGAATTTTGCACAATGTTTTGGCTGAAATCCATTCTTTCTGTTGGTGTTTCATGGGGCCTAGTACTTCTTGGCATGTTGATTTTACTGCCTCCTTTACTGTCTTCCATATGTTGTTCACGCTGTCTACCTCGTCTTCAAGCAGCTCTTCTAACACCTGGTACTTGTTGTTAAGAGTAAGTCTGTATTCTTCTTTAGTATTTGCATCTCTCAACAGACCGATGTTGTACCTTGTTTTCTTCTCTTTTGGGCCCATCCAGTTCTTCAGTTTAAGTTTAAGCTTTGCAACAACTAAGTGGTGGTCAGATGCCACATCTGCTCCCCTCTTCACCCTCACATCTTGCAGGGATCTTCTGAACTTCTTGGCTGTGCAGATGAGATCAATCTGATTTTCTGTTACATGGTCTGGTGATATCCATGTGCTCTTGTGGATTCTCTTGTGGGGAAAGATGGTACCTCCGATGACCAGGTAGTTCAGTGCACAGAGGTCTGCAAATCTCTCCCCATTTTCGTTCATCTCCCCTAGGCCATGGACCCCCACAACATGTTCATACCCTGTGTTGTCTGACCCAACTTTGTTATTGAAGTCACCCATGACGATGTTGATGTCTTTGTCTGGGTAATTCTCTACTACGTTCTGTAGTCTGTTGTAAAACTGGTCCTTATCTTTTTCTTCGCTGTCATTTGTTGGAGCATAGCACTGTATGACGTTCATTTTTATTTTCTTCTTCTTGGTCCTAAATGTTGCAGTGAGGATTCTGGACCCATGTGGTTCCCATCCAGTTAGTGCATTATATGCTTGCTTCGACAGCATGAGCCCTACCCCTTGTGTATGAGGTGCATTCTCTTCCTCATGTCCTGAATACAGTAGTATCTCTCCTGTCATCAGTCTTCTTTGTCCAGATTGAATCCATCTCGTCTCGCTGATGCCCAGTAGGGATATGTTGTAGCTTCTCATCTCTGCTGCTACCTGTGCTGTTTTTCCTGCCTCATACTTTGTCCTCACATTCCATGTTGCGATGTTAATACTCCTGTTTGATAGAAGGGTGGTCTGCTTTATGGCTTCTGCGGGCTCGCGGCTTTCACCAGATAGCGTCATAAGTCTTCCAGGAAAAGACCCTTCCTCCCACAGGCTTTCAGTTTCTGATTTTTCTTTTGTCGACGTTTTTGTAGCAAGTTGGGTTTTATAGGGTCGGGTTGCTAGCCCCACGCCCAGCCCTCCTCCTTTTCCACCCGGGCTTGGGACCGGCGATGGCGGAGTTGGATGACACGTAACAAGCTGAAAAAGAATGATGATAAAACTGAGCTCATTCTGATCACAACGGAAAGACGTTCTCATCCACATCCTTTACCAACATTAAATTCACACAGTCAGTACAAAACCTAGGTGTTACTCGAGACAGTACTCTCACATTGCACCAAACATGTTATGAACATATGCAAGGCTGAATATCTTGTGCTGAGACGCATCAGCTCCATTCGTAAATATCTTTCAGTTGATGCCACTAAAACACTTGTGTGTTCATTAGTACTTTCAAGACTGGACTATTGTAACTCAATTCCGTCTGGTTCGTCTCAATATCTACTCTAGAAACTTCAAAACGTTAAAAATATAGATGCTCGGATCATCTTTAGAGTACATCAGAGCTCACCTCCCGCTGCTCTGTACCCTACACTGATTATCCTTTCGATCCAGAATGAAACACAAAATTTGTTCTCTGTGCTACTATTCACTGACGGACTCCAGTCCGGCATACATGTCTGACATCACCCATGTGTACACACCAGCAAGATACTTACGCTCCTCTTCTGACAATCGTATGCTCATTATTCGCACTATAAAAACGATGTCATATGGACAACGTTGTTTTGCATACCAGTGCCTAGCAACGTGGAATGAATTGTCCATTTAAATCCGACACAAAGACACGATGATTCCTTTCAATAGTGCTCTTGAAAGGCACCTTTTTCGACTGAAGAACAAACTTAAAGACCTAATAATGTTTCCTACCTTAAATATGTTTCATGTTTTCTAATTTCATGGTGGGTTTCTTTGGGGTGAGGGGTGTAATTATATCAGTATAGCTGTTGTACAGCGCTTAGAGCTTCTAACGACTATGCGCTATACAAAGTCATTATTATTATTATTATTATTATTATTATTATTATTATTATTATTATTATTATTATTATGATCATGCTGTACAAAATGTAATTATGTTCATCGTAGAAATGACGTGTTCGTACAAGCCACAATTCAAGTTTCCCAAGTCAGTCAAAAAATATAATTATCCTTGTTAATGCCTTGTGGTTTATCTTAAAATATGTGATTAGCATTCAGTTAGTTTGTGGTAATGGGAACATATGCACATATACCAGAGAATCACTTAACATTATTGTCAAACTCGTAGGCGACTGCATTCCGGGCGGCGTGCGTATTAACTTTGCATGTATTCAGTGCAATTACGAACCACATATACTCATTTCCAAGACGAATTCAACTGTAAACTACACTGACCCAGTTCTGCCGTCGCATAAATGCTTAATTATATCTGGGTATGTGCAGTTTGTAAAGAGTAATCAGTAGAACAAACAACATAGACTCTGATCTGCAGGCACATTATGATTCAAAAGATCAAAATCTGTGTTGTTTGCAATTTGTAGCGATTTATAAACAAGTATATACAGTATCTGTTCTCTGATGATGAGTTTACCATAGTGATCGGAGCAATAACTATTGACGATTAACATCAGACGTAAAAGATAGAGTTGAAGTGGGGAAAAGTATGGCACTCAATTCATTACCGCGCTACTCTCCATTCAATCTTTTAAAAAAAATTATTATTTTGTATAACTTTTTTTCATCAGTATTCAGGTAATACCGAAAGCGATTGATATAATGCACCTAATGCGTTTCCAAAAGTTATTGTCTCAGCTGCTCCACGCCCATGGACGTAAACACCTGGGGGTGGGGGATGTCAGTTGCTAAAGTATTACATTGGAATTAAGTAGCATTATTTGATTGTTGATATTATTTCGCTATTTTTTTTATTCAGTAGTAATATTTTGTTTAATTGTTTATAAAAAGAACAGTATGTGTGTATGCATGTACTAATTTGTTGAAACCAATTATGTACAGAAATATCTTCAGTTTTCGATAACTAAGAGATCACTTTCTACATGGTTACAATGTCTCTGAACTGATGTTCTTAATTTATTTTACTTGCTCAATAGGGTACAAATAAGACTGAATTATAGTTGTTTTAAATTATTTTACTAAGATTTATAAGGTCCAAATAAGACTGAATTATAGTTTTTTTTCACTCTCCTGCATCAAGTCGAATCTCGTCATCAAGAGAGGGAGACGCTCGTTACATTTCGATGCTGTGAGCAAAGGTATTTCTTCTGCTAAACAATTAATTCTAAGGTCCAAAGGAATAACAATAAGACGACCTCTTATTGTATGGTCAGATAAACGAATAAAACATAAAAACACAGAATGACCGAGATGAAAGTTTTCCGGTTAAATTTTGACCTTTTTGTATCTATGTCTTGAAATGACCCCTGTTCCTGGGTGAAATAAATATATTTCTCTTCCTTGAAGTAAACGTACGAATCATGCATAGACCAAGTTCAAGGACATTGGTTTCATATAAGATGTAAACTTTCACAAGGACGACACTCATCGCTGTGTCGATCTATAAAAAAAAAAAATCTTTTTTTTTATTATTTCATATAACTTACCATGATGGAGCCTTCCCGTGATTCAACATAAATATTTAACCAGTATCTTTTTTTAAAAAAAAGAAAGAAAAGAAAACGTCAATGTATTAACCAAAGCTATTGCAATTGTCGAAATATACTATTTTCATCTGGATCTAAAATGCCTCTTTTGAGTCTGAATTACTCCTCTGGATCTAAGTTGCATCCATTTGGTTTGAATTAAAATATCCCCAGAGTTATTACAGAATCAGAAAATTGGTGTCGAGGAAACGTACTAGTTAGCTGCATCACAACTGAGTAAATATTGTTCGTAAAATTTAACTTATGGAATCATTACACGTTTCCCAACACCAAATATAAAATGTTATTAACGTAGCCATCGGGTAGATGAAAAGGTTATACAAAAAGCTGTCATAGGTCATCTATTGCAATTCATACTATGAAACCTCGCGCATTTATTTTCATAAAAATCAACCATTTTCCCGACAAGAACTTCTTCTTCGGTCGAAACAGAATGACGCAAGAACATCCGTTTCGATCTCACGTGACAAATACAGCTCCGACCAGAAGTCTGCATCTTTTTGAAACTGGATAATTGCTTGAAAAAATGCAACTGTTAAATTCAATTTGCAAAGAAATTTATCATAACAAATTTGGTTGTCCTTGACCTTTCGTATCATAATGGTATATCGTGTAAAATTAATAAAATGTAAAGATTAATAATCAGCCGAAACTCGAAATGACCTAAATAACTATAGTCATTGTGGACGGGAATTTTCCACAAATTAATAAATTTATATTCTATGTGTGTGTGTGTGTGTTATATATCATATATAATGTGTGTAGATGATTGGTGTTATTCAAAGTTTCAGTTGACTATAGACTGCATGTGTGCGTGCGTACATACATAGTTTCTAACACAAAATTTAATTGGAATTTCATTACTGTTATTAACTGTATACTTTATTAATCATAGATTCGTCTGATTACACAATGAAGACAACACAATTATTTCATTCAATAAAAAGAAAATGGCGACATATTGTCTCACTAATAAAACGAAAGCTATTCGAATGGAAATATTCACTGAGAGTGTTTTACTCTGTCTATGCTCCACGTACAAAGGCTTCATGAATGATACATACACGCTATTATTTGTGTGGGATTCTTTTCAGGCTGTGATTATTATGCAATTTGATGTTCTTATCGTTCGCTGCAAGGCATCCAAACTTACAGGATGACGTCATAAAGGCTAATGATCCCACTGGAATTTGTCTGATAGCGGTGTAGAAACATGACTGCCTAGTGTCTTTCACTATTCTAGTTATCAATATTTAAAAGCAGTGAAAAATAAATGTAATAATCTAAAATAGATCGACACTGTTACACATATACAAAGGAATGAAGAAATCTCACATCACCATGGACCAAGTATCTATGTAAAGTCACGTGTTCGTACAGTCAAAATTAACCTGCATAATGTTATAGACTGCTGATATATTCAAGCTCCTGAAAGCAATAGTACATCAGACTAAACTGAAAACAGCGATATTATTTATGTATTTATTATATTCTTTTTTTGTAAAGTAAATAAATTTATAATTAGCGAAAAATGCCTTCAAAATCAAATATTTGCAAACTTCTCTCTCTCTCTCTCTCTCTCTCTCTCTCTCTCTCTCTCTCTCTCTCTCTCTCTCTCTCTCTCTCTCTCTCTCTCTCCTTTCTGCAATAAAATATGTTATCCTTGAATATATTGTTGCTTAATGTTGTATCCTCCTTGAATATATTGTTGCTTAAGGTTGTCTCCTCCTAACAACACTATCATAGGGAAAAAGATGATTGTCTTCCAACAACTTGTCATTCTCGAACGGCTTTACACCAAAAGGTCCATGTTACCTCTGACTGTCGTTACTTGCCTGGCTAAGTCTACGATATTGATTCTTATATCAAAGTGAGAAAAGTTCCTTTACATAAAAGAAGTTAAATGATCAATTCAATGAATGTATGTATTCTTTTATTTACTGAAATAATATTATGTGAAACATTAGCTGTTTTATACAAACTTAAAACCAGTTATGAAGTGAACGTGATCCAGAAACCAAATTGTACGTTGACTCTCGCGTAGAGAAAATATCTTACATGCTTTACAAGAGTAATTATTAAATAATCATATACAATTTATAATGTATATTTTGAAAGGGATAGTCTCGTTTAAAGTCGGCAATTTCATAGAACTTTGTATTATTATAAGCGTATCATAGTATCTACAGTTACTGTGGAAAAATCTGAGATTTTCTTATTGCCTCATTTTTATGGCTAGTGGAGCTTACTGTTTTCGTCATGTCTTAACATTTATGTAGGAAACGTGATTACGTGTCTGTAATAGTAAGAAGACAGACAAATCTAGCCAGGAATTTCAAGTTTAGGGATTTAGATCCAGCGCTAAAGGCATGACTCGCCCTTAATGCCATCAAATCAACTTACAAAACTAAAGGGCATAATGTTTCCATGTAAGGTTTTAAGATCCAGTTGATTAAAACAAGGAAAGGACCATTTCAACAAATGTATATGTTTGTTATAAAACATCCAAAGTCTGGCATCAAGGCTAATGGCCCAAACAAAGCCAAATCTTTGGTGGATATTACTTGAGAGATCCCAGACACCAACACTAAATACACTGATAACTAATATGTCCTACTGTGAGTGTCGACCTAAGATCAAAAGTGCTCTATTTACAACGGGAATCAAAAGAAACGTTGAAGGCAATCCCGTTTGAACTTGGACCGCATTATGTAATATTGTTTACATGGTAACAAGTTTTGATGGACGTTCAAGTTTTTTTTAAAAGACATCATAAGACTTTTATAATAGACTTATCACTTATTCTAGCTTAGTACATTCTGAATTTATAGTGTACATTTATATTTCAGGCTATTTCTTTCTAGCAGCAATTAATCTTTAAAATAAGTGAAATTCAAATAAGAGAGTCAAAAATAGTTGATAGCGTCTGCCTAAGTAAAATAATGTGTTTTATAGTTAAGATACTAAAGCTCGATACAGCATGCATTAATTACATGTCTTCTGTTTCTTTTCCGTCAAAAATTTCATTGTCAGTGATTGCAGAATATCTTCTCTGCTCAACAGTTAATATTACACATAATTGTCTGCATTCTTTTGGACTAAACACTGTACATTAGACAACAACAGGTCCACAGTCTGGGGTAGCATATATGGGCTACTAAATACAGCAATTGTCATAACCCGACACGTTTCCATTGTTCCAAACAGTTACGAACCTGCAAGCAAGATGCATTACATTTGAAACTATAGAACATATTCTCATTTGATTTACAAATTTACTGGAATATTTTTTCATCATGAACGCGGAACAATCATGTGAAAAAACAATTACC
>JAQISU010000098.1:2065000-2207500 GCA_029339505.1 Unio delphinus
AACTTCTTCAAAACAGGTGAGCGTTAGGGAATGTTGATCTACTAAAATCAAACAACTGTTTTTCATCGCTCTACTGGGTAATGTTATCAATATGAGATGACTAAATTCAAAACTATGAAACAAATGTCAACAACCTTATTCGATTACAAATTAAATTAATCTAGCGGCCTTCAAATAACTGATTGATATTATTAACAATCAGTAAATATAGCCAGCCTTTATAGTGATTTCCAATCAATGTGTCTGAATTAACAAACAAACAAACAAAAAACAAATTTACTAACAAGAAACGAACTTATATTAGCAATCAATCAGAAACTTATAAAATAGCCACAGGAAGATTACGAGCAATTCTTCTTTGAGAAAACGATATTGTTTGTGTGACACTGTAAAAATGCTTGGTTGTGATGAGAAAGCCTTGCTTCAAGTTAACACTGTTTATAATACATACAAATCCACAAATGTACTTAAATATACGTGGTACAAAAATATTGTACTTTTTATCTTGTGTATTTTGGTCTAATGTTATGAACTACCGCGTATACTGGCGTATAGGTTAAACCAAGCCGCAAACGGCGCATTATGTGCCGGTAGATCTGGATTTATGCAGATTAGTAGAAGTAATCAGCATAGCAAATAATATAGACCGTGATCGGCCCGCACATAAGATCAATGTGTGTGTATTAGTTTGCAGCTGGTTCCCACTTTTAAGTAATTATAGACGCTTTACTGGAATGAAATAATTAAAGAAACAAAACTTTTCAAAACTGATCAACTTTCCAGTCATACAAAAATATAAAAGAAGAAGAAAGTATAAGAATTAAAATAAGCATCCGTTCTTGCTTCTGAAATAATTTATTGAAATGATTTCTGGGTCATTTATAAAACGCTTTGTTACAATTTTATGTTGATTTTACAGAATTAATATGCAAAATAAATACTTTGTTAGGTGCAAAGAATTGGCTTTTATAGTTTTAAATAGTTTTCGTTCTTTTAAATTTTAATCTGTTTTCCCGTGTCGCTTTCTCTTACACAGCTACGTTTCATTTTCATACAATTAGCATGCTCGTAAAATATGATTTGCAATAAAAAGATAAAAATATTTATTACGGATATACAGTATAAACAACGTTTTTAAGATCAAATTATTATTATTATTATTATTATTATTATTATTATTATTATTATTATTATTATTATTATTATTGTTGTTGTTGTTGTTGTTGTTGTTGTGGTGGTGGTGGTGGTGGTGGTGGTGGTGGTGGTGGTTGTCGCTATTATTATTATAATAATTATAATTATACTACTACTACTAATAATACTAATTATTATTATTATTTTATGTATGCATGCATGCATGCACGCACGTATGTATGTATGTATGTATGTATGTATGTATGTATGTATGTATGTATGTATGTATGTATGTATGTAGGTATGTATGTAGGTATGTAGGTAGGTAGGGAGGGAGGGATGTACATTACGTGTCAATAAACAAGAACAACACTACTACTACTTTAGCAATAAAAATGATAATGATAACAACAACAACAATAATAATATATTATTATGATGATGATGATGATGATGATGATGATGATGATGATGATGATGATGATGATGATGATGATGATGATGATGAAGAGGATTATTATTATTATTATTATTATTATTATTATTATTATTATTATTATTATTATTATATACAGCATCACGAGGGTGATAGAGATGGAACAGATCTGTAATTAAAGGATACAAAATGTTTGCATATACATATTATCAATGTATCAAGATACATGAACAGCACCTGCAACAAGTACAAAGAATAGGAAGCAAATACTGCCGAAGTCATTAAATAAATAGTAATAATATCGCATATACAGCCAGTGCATTTAGATATTTTCTTAAGTTGGCATTGAATACTCTCATTTCACCAGTTTCACGGTTCAGTCATTTTATATTAATTGCCTTAGTGCAATTAACCTCTAACATTTTGACACCAGGATCTTAAAACGTAATTCTATAATTTTCTGTATGATGAATTTCTGTGTGCACCATTGTTTTCACTTAGTGACAAAGCATCGCTGTGCTTGTGTTGACTGCACTGTTTCCATAGGCAATTGTTGATTGTTAGGTTCATATTTTATTTTAATGTTTGGAAGGCCCCTACAATTATCAATGCATCTAGTTGTAGCCGCTAATGGAACATAATAACCACGTATGTGTTAAATGTTTTATTCAATAATATATTATATTTATTATACGGTATATATCAACAGCTCTTACCCATTTTATTTTTCGCATTCATTGTTGCGCTATATGTCTATTATTTCGTGGAATCCATCTGGATGTGATTTTTACACAAGTGTTTTGGAAATAAATGTGTATGTTGGTTTTAATCCACTCCAAAGTGGAATCTTAATGGAACATTGACGAAACTCGTACAAGAAATGCGTTATTGTTTGTTACAGAATAAGTGTCATCTCCTGATATAAATCAAATATTGTTCATTTTTTCACAGGCTGTAGGGGAAAAAAATTAAGACGGAAACTGAGAGACAATATTTTTTTAATTGTGCGAAGACATTATTTAATTATTTTAGAAATTAAATTAATTGTGGGAAATGTTCTTGTCGCATAATACCATCTGGTAAAATTAAGAATATTGACGCGTTTTACTGCGAACTTGGAGATTGCAGATTGGTCCATCAATAATCGATCCCTTGAAACAACAAGCAAACTCGTCATTCATCGCTTAGTTGGTGTAAACGTTTTATCTCATAAATTTGAAATTGGAGATTACAAGAGGTACACTAAGGAAGGTAAATAACTAGAAAGAAAACCAATGGCATATAATGTTCTTCACATTTTTTTCAATAATTGTAAATATATATGAATATTTGTCGGATGGTATTAATTGTAATGACAAAATAATCATTTTTGTGACTAGTTAAAGTAAATAGTCTGTTGGTTTTACATTAGCATTTAGGCAAGATAAAGATAAACAGGAGGATGAATAACGAGTGACGTGAAAGACAAGAAGAATGAAAGAAAGAAGTTGAAATGAGAAAATAAATTAAAATGTCTCAAACATCGTGTAAAAAATGGAGAACTAATGGATA
Organism: Unio delphinus; assembly: GCA_029339505.1. NCBI lineage: Eukaryota > Metazoa > Mollusca > Bivalvia > Unionida > Unionidae > Unio > Unio delphinus. The sequence continues at coordinate 2,068,122 of JAQISU010000098.1, forward strand.
AATCGACAACAATAAATGAACAGGGAACAAAAAGCCAGGTTAAAGCGAATAGTAATTCCTCCTGGAGCGAGTCCTTGAGGCGATTTAGAGTTGAACTTGGTACTTTCTTTTAACCAATCACATGAGAAATTAACTCGAAAGTTCATTTTTGATTGGCGTTTAGTTCAAACTCAGTAACAATCTTCAGCTCAGAGTTACTGGGATGTCAGGGCCTGATAGTATACTTTTGCTTTCCAAGTGTCTCCGAATGCTGCAGTTCTGACATCCGGGTATGTGAATATTATTGAACTTCAAAATATGAGCGATGTATAACTTACTAATTGAAACTTTATTTGTTGAGTAATTATTGAATTTAATGGCATTATTTGCACTTGAGTTGCATTATTTTTACCCGTATGAAGTAATACACGAGTACGTTTTGCTGCAGTTTGTTGTGTATAGCTGCATTTTTCTAAGTTTTTTCAATGACGAGAAATCAATTAGCAAAGTACGTCTGAGAGTATATAAGTTTCAATCTTTACAAAGACGTTATATGTATGGCTTTTGAAAAGGCCAAGTCAGTGATGTGGATATAACTTTTATATACACATATGTATATATGCATAAGGAAAATCCACACCGCTGACTTGGCCTTTCCAAATAACCATGAATCGAGCGTCTTTGTAAATCTTAAAAGTGATGAACACTCATAAGTGTATTACAATTAACGCTGTAAATGTATTACAGGAGCAAATATTACAATTTAATATAGTAGTAATTATTGTAGTTTATTACATCAGTTTTTGCAACATTAGCAATTATTGCAATTTATTACAGTAGCTATTATTACATTTATGTGATGAATGAACTTCCATAGTTTTATAAGTAATATCTTTGATTTGGTTAATACATTAATATATCTATTTTTGTCTATTAAAAATTGGTAATAATCATCTGACTTGTTAATATTTGGAGAGTATTAATTGTAAAACATACTGACCATGGATCACTCGACTGTACATGTCATCTTCATCCATTATTTATCAAAGGGTGCTTGGCAATTTGGCTCATTAATCGGAATAGTGATTAAAACGATTCGTGAAGACGATCTTTCTTAACGCGTTCGTATAAAAAAAAGAAAGAAAGAGTCAAGCCTAACTGCTCCTGATTACCATATAAATAATAGAGGGTAATTCCTTATCAAACAGCGCTACTAATTTATTATTGTGAAACGATGCTAATTAGTTTTAGATCTGACCCGTCATGGCCATATATTTGGTTGCATTCAAATTAAGGAGTGTCGTACTTAATGGCGCCAGGGCGACTATGAATGCCCAAAGCAGTTTTGGTAACCCAAGACCTCTAGTGCCCGTGGTTTTGGAGCCCCAAAGCTTCTGGCAGCCAGGGCAATCATCCTGTCTGCATCACCCAACCCCTTCTGGAAGTAAGGGGAATGTGGAAAATGTGTCCATACGCAAATCGGTGTTACTTGGAATACGTAGACCGTCACGAACACATTTATTAAAGTTTGTATATGTACTAATTTTAGTTACTCTATAGGTACATATATTGACCGTTGTTAGCATGATATGCTGATTCGAGAATGGATTTTACTAAGATTATTATTTTAAGAAAAGTCAGATTCAACTAATTTACTTCGATTATATTTCTATAAAATTATTTTGGTCTGTTAAGTGTTCATTACACGTGTTTAGAAATGAGACTTAAAAATACAAAGTGCTAAATTTCATAAAATTCTCTAATTGACCTGATTGCCTGGAATTAGATTTAGCTCTATGGTGGTTCTGAGGGCATGTTGGAAAAATGTTGTAATTCTTGTTTAATTGTTGCTTGCACCAGGATCGCTGATAGCATTTATCCACAGCTGACAGTTATTTAATATTGAGTTGTATGGCTTCAAGAAGACCTCTCCTAGTTCTTGCTCCCCCCCCCCCCCAAAAAAAAAAAAAAAAAAATTTTGTATACAATTAAACAGTGTTGTTCGGCCGGTAATATATTTCCGGTTGCCCCCTCCCCCGTTAGCCCTGGTCTTAGTTAACAAAACGACACTGTTAAGCCTTAGGGTATAGATTTAAATTCAATTCTTCCCACAACAAGATAATCACTAATTTGGTTTTTATTTCGCTTTATTTGTTTGGTACTGTATATAACATCAGAAACAAACTATATCACAAGTCTGTTCAGTTATTCAAAGCTATGAAAATATTTTTTTTTATTACATCGCATCGTCATTTTACGTAACTATCAATATATCTAAAGTGATAGTCCGATTACAAGAGCGCGCGCTTGTCGACGTATCAGCTGATATTCAAACTATTAACAAGTTTAGAACGGATATCAGATTTGAGAATCATTCGGAGAATTGATACATGATTTAATTACGCTAAGTTGCTGAAGCAAGCGAATCTTAACTCCACTTTCACATTAGATTTAATAACCTAGTCGAACTCATCTTTATAAGGAAGGAATGAAAAGATAGCTAAGTGGTGTATATAACACAGGTACCATGTTAAACCTTAAACCTCATCTTTATAAGGAAGGAATGAAAAGATAGCTAAGTGGTGTATATAACACAGGTACCATGTTAAACCTTAAATAGTAAGTATATGAAATCTAGTATTTTCTTTCGTACAGATTTCAGATTGAAATTGAAACACAATAATGTCGTGACAATACAAAATGTGACAACCTCACGTCTGATTAATTTACTTATCTGTACTAACATAAAGCAGGAAATGTTTCTTTCATTAGGTATATACTTTTAGAAGCCAAAACTGTTGGCTTACATGGATTTTGACCTTTTTCCCCATTCTTTGTCAATATGGTTTACAGTATATCAGGCATGGGTATTTTCGTCAAGAGTACGATCTTGATAAATGATTTTTAAAGCCACACCGTGTGGTGTAAATTAAAGAATAAAACTAAATCAATGGCAGGAACCAGTATCAAACACCAAACTGTGTTTTGGGCTAAATGTTTACTGTTTTCATACAAAAATGAAATATTTTTTTTTTTTAAAAAAGAAAACGTTTCTTGCTCAGACTGATATGGTCAACATTGATGGGATGGATGTAGCATCATGACAAAATTGTGTGACCCGACTGATTTCAGAGTGTATCTTCTTTAAACTAAAGCTTTTCATTAGTGTGGAGGCACTTGTCTTACCAATTTGTTTTATTTAGCATTCAAATGTCCGTTACCCTGCCTAGCTAGCTTGCAATTTAGCTTGGTAGCAGATGCATTTTTGAACTGATATCCAATTTCAGTTTGCAATCAGCACTGACCTATCCCGTATTTTTGGTCGTTTTCACAAATGATTATGAGCATTGAGAGAAATTAAACCAGCACTTAAACAATTGTTATTTGTCATTATTTAACCCAGATTCTTACCCTGAAATTTGATATAATTTCTTGTGAAGTGTAACATGATTTGACGTAAGATGTACATAATTTGTTGCAAAATGTAACATAACTTGTTATAAAGTGTAAAAAAAATTGTTGCAAAGTGTAACATGATTTGTCATAGTGTAACATGACTTGTTGCAAAATGTAACAAGATTTGTCGTAAAGTGTAACGTAATTTGTTGCACAGTGTAAAATAATTTGTTACAAAGTATAACATAACTTGTTACAAAGTGTAACATATGCGGGTGACACGCAATATTGAATAGAAACAGGTCATGTAAGTTCGTCAATGAAACTTTGCAAACTTAATGTGGAAAACGGCTTTAAAAATAAATTCTCGGAAATTATTGGTTGTTCTTTTGAATTAGAAGGACTGAATTTAGCCTAAATGTGGACTACACCGTACGTTTGATAGATATAATTTCTACATTGTACAAAGTAGTTTCAGATTTTATATCCTTAGAAGTCACGATAGGTTTAATTGCCAATGTTCAATATTCCTTAAACTGATTTCTTGAAATATCTCATTATCCAATATGTTAAAAAATATAACTCATTACTAATAACAGTGGTACTTTCTTACTTTCTAATTGAATGCCGGTTTCACTTGTACCTGTAATGCAACCACTTACAGAGACAAAAAAAATTTTTTTTTCTTCTTTCATCGAAAAACACAGATCAAGAAGCATGTAAAATATAAAAACTTTGCCAACCCGTTTTTAGAAATGTGCGGAAATATTGGGTAAAAAGAACCCCCACCATTACACGGTTGTTTTGACATTGTACACAAGTGAAATGATGAATGATTTATTGAACAGACAAATGTACTCAGAGAATTAACATTTATCATTTTCTCATAAACGCAGTAATCAGGTATATTATTAAAACATGGTATCTGCCTGCCAAACATTGCCTTGGAAACAAAACATGAATATGACATAAAATGTTGAAAATGAAGGACTCTTTATCAGGTTGCAAATCTCTTTAACCTCATTTGTCACGAAGAGGGAATAACTCTGAACCGAAAAAAAAAACGAAACTAATGTACAATAGTCTGTAGTAAAAAAAAAACTTGTTTTCATTTCTGGTTTTGGTTTTGTTTGTTTTGGTTTTTAGTGGGGTTTTTTTGTTTCATTTCTGCGCATATCAGTTTAATACTTTGTGTGAAATTGCTCAGGGTAACATGTGCATAAAATAAAGTGAATAAAAGAGAACCCTTAATCAATGGAGCTTTCTTGTTCACGTTGTTAGAAAATGTGCTCTTGCACTATGTTTCTTCCATAAGCATATTTATATATGAAAATTAGATTTCCTTACAGGCTGAAACCTTGTTCTAGATTATGTTTGAGATAGGGTGACAATAATTGAAGTCAATTGTGTTCTTTGGTTTTTTGGTTTGTTGAAGTTAGTGCAGAGGCAATTGGAATATGTGCCTTACCCAGGCACATTGCGTTATCCCTCGAGTTCAAACAGCACCCTTTCCGTCGCCAGTATGACCCTCTAATTACTGAGTTACAACTGCTTCCTACTCTTTGCTAGGAGACTAGATGTACTGTAAATCAGTGTCAAATCTAAGCAGGTTTTGCCATCTTATTTTGGTCAATATCATATTGCACATATTTGTTTTAATTTTAAATTTTGATTTTCTTTTACTTTTCAAAAATAAAACTTTAATAACAGTAAAATAAAACAGGTCTGCAGATATATATATATATATATATATATATATATATATATATATATATATATATATATATATATATATATATATATCTGATTATACATTCCTTTAATTCCTATTTTGTTTACGTTTACTCTTATATTATGAAACGTTTACACACATGCACATACCTACCTACCTACCTACCTACCTACCTACCTACCTACCTACCTACCTACCTACCTACATACATACATACATACATACATACATACATACCTACATACATACATACATACATACATACATACATACATACATACATACATACATACATACATACATACATACATACATACATACATACATACATACATACATTGTTTTCAGTTACAGCCGCGGTCGGTGATATACCTAATCACCTCTGTATCAGCACGCATTCAAAATAAAGCTCTGAAACCAAAAACGTGTATACATTTTCAAACTTCTCAGAGAATGGAGACACCGATTCGCATAAAATATTGATACGACCATGCCGGTCTCTCTAAAGTTTGAATCTTTATATTAACACTCAGCCTCTTCCCAAAATGATTGAAAATCCGCCAAATTCGAGGATTTTCATCTCCATACTAAACTAGCACGAGGCTTTAATTACTTTAATTAAGTGGAATGCGGATCAAACAAAATCACTATGAAAATTTCAGAAAATACATAAGGTGCAAGAGAAAATAATGTAAGTGGTATGCACATTGTACGCGGAAACGTAATCTCAAACCTGCAAGCACAAATGTGTTTCTGCACTAGAATCGTCCCCTTATGGACTAAGCACGAAATAATGCAATTGTAAAACCACTGCAAATAATGAGCAAGAAGACACTTGGTGATAAAGTATGAAGGTCCTTTCAATCAAAATGGCCGATCACACGATAATACTTACTGTTGCCACATAAAGATTGATTTTTTTAAATATACAAAAACAGTTTAATTTAAACCATATATCTATCTATTCAACATATTTCTGCAAATATACACACGTGCATGGGAATGTTATTTTATGAAATGAATGTTTAATATAAATAAATTTAAGATTTTCAAACTTTCTTCATTGGACTCAGCGTTTTGCCAGAAAGCTATTAAGGCAACTTAATACGCATTGTGACAGCTTTCGATACCATTAAGTACAGTAAACCTGTCAGGTTTAGCATCAGACCGTCGTGATGTTTTACATTAATGATCAGACCAGACAAATAGTGTGAAAAACAATATAACAAGCAACCGATTCCAAGTGACAGTTAACGGTTATAGGTTTTGCCACCGTAGTTGAGGATGATATAGCAATCCTAAAATGGTGCTAGCTGTCTGAGACTGCCACAGCCAAATTGACAGGAACCCAGTTAGTAGAGCCATGGACTAGTACTAAAGTTTCAGGGATTCGATACATAGGACAGTCAAGATAGGCTGCCTCGGCATTTCTTGGGAAAGGCACGTGGCTTACATTTCCTCGACATGATAATGCTGATAATGTGTTCAATGTGCCCATTCATGCCAAAAAGAAAAACAAACAAAGAAACGATTAAAAACGAACCGCGTACGGTTAATATTATCTTTTAATGCACATTTTTAAGGGTGTAGAAAAGGCTTAACATCGACAAGCCTACGCCAAAGTTTAGAAAGAGTTTAGCATTGGCGAGCAAACGCATACTTTAAAATAAAATGATTTAGTCACCTCATTACACACTTTAAATCATAAATTGTCAAAATTTCCATCAATGCATTTTGTTAAATTCAGAATTATTTCAATTTACAATGTTTTAAATCAATTATCCATGAGCCATATGAAAACAACAATTGCCAAGTAAAAACCGGACAATTTTTTTTTTATCGTTTATGCTCGCTTTAAAGTATTTTCCATCTGCAAACTTGCATAGACCCTGGTATGCCAGCACCTTGAACTGAGGTATATTCAGACTAAACAGTAAAATAAGCAACATAGATCCTGATCGGCTGGTGACGTCATATCAGGATCTATAATGTTTGCAGTTTGATCTGTCTTAAAAGCAAATAGATACGGTAAAAATATAAAAAGGTTAATTATTAAATATTTTTGGTAATCAATAGCCAAACATGCTTGTTAAGTCCAATATTATTTCAATATACACTGTACTGGATATTGCAAAGTTCATCTATCTAATGGATTTTAATCCAATATTATCTCAATATACACTGTACTGGATATTGCAAAGTTCATCTATCTAATGGATTTTAATCCAATATTATTTCAATATATACTGTACTGGATATTGCAAAGTTCATCTATCTAATGGATTTTAATCCAATATTATTTCAATATATACTGTACTGGATATTGCAAAGTTCATCTATCTAATGGATTTTAATCCAATATTATTTCAATATACACTGTACTGGATATTGCAAAGTTCATCTATCTAATGGATTTTAATGCAATATTATTTCAATATACAATGTACTGGATATTGCAAAGTTCATCTGTCTAATGGATTTTAATGCAATATTATTTCAATATACACTGTACTGGATATTGCAAAGTTCATCTATCTAATCGATTTTAATCCAATATTATTTCAATATATACTGTACTGGATATTGCAAAGTTAATCTATCTAATGGATTTTAATCCAATATTATTTCAGTATATACTGTACTGGATATTGCAAAGTTCATCTATCTAATGGATTTTAATCCAATATTATTTCAATATATACTGTACTGGATATTGCAAAGTTCATCTATCTAATGGATTTTAATCCAATATTATTTCAATATATACTGTACTGGATATTGCAAAGTTCATCTATCTAATGGATTTTAATCCAATATTATTTCAATATACACTGTACTGGATATTGCAAAGTTCATCTATCTAATGGATTTTAATCCAATATTATTTCAATATATACTGTACTGGATATTGCAAAGTTCATCTATCTAATGGATTTTAATCCAATATTTTTTCAATATACACTGTACTGGATATTGCAAAGTTCATCTATCTAATGGATTTTAATCCAATATTATTTCAATATATACTGTACTGGATATTGCAAAGTTCATCAATCTAATGGATTTTAATCCAATATTATTTCAGTATATACTGTATTGGATATTGCAAAGTTCATCTATCTAATGGATTTTAATCCAATATTATTTCAATATATACTGTACTGGATATTGCAAAGTTCATCTATCTAATGGATTTTAATCCAATATTATTTCAATATATACTGTACTGGATATTGCAAAGTTCATCTATCTAATGGATTTTAATCCAATTTTATTTCAATATACACTGTACTGGATATTGCAAAGTTCATCTGTCTAATGGATTTTATTCTACTATTATCTCAATATACACTGTACTGGATATTGCAAAGTTCATCTATCTAATGGATTTTAATGCAATATTATTTCAATATACAATGTACTGGATATTGCAAAGTTCATCTGTCTAATGGATTTTAATGCAATATTATTTCAATATACACTGTACTGGATATTGCAAAGTTCATCTATCTAATGGATTTTAATCCAATATTATTTCAATATATACTGTACTGGATATTGCAAAGTTAATCTATCTAATGGATTTTAATCCAATATTATTTCAGTATATACTGTACTGGATATTGCAAAATTCATCTATCTAATGGATTTTAATCCAATATTATTTCAATATATACTGTACTGGATATTGCAAAGTTCATCTATCTAATGGATTTTAATCCAATATTATTTCAATATATACTGTACTGGATATTGCAAAGTTCATGTATCTAATGGATTTTAATCCAATATTATTTCAATATACACTGTGCTGGATATTGCAAAGTTCATCTATCTAATGGATTTTATTCTACTATTATCTCAATATACACTGTACTGGATATTGCAAAGTTCATCTATCTAATGGATTTTATTCTACTATTATCTCAATATACACTGTACTGGATATTGCAAAGTTCATCTATTTAATGGATTTTAATCCAATATTATTTCAATATACAATGTACTGGATATTGCAAAGTTCATCTGTCTAATGGATTTTAATGCAATATTATTTCAATATACACTGTACTGGATATTGCAAAGTTCATCTATCTAATGGATTTTAATCCAATATTATTTCAATGTACACTGTACTGGATATTGCAAAGTTCATCTATCTAATGGATTATAATCCAATATTATTTCAATGTACACTGTACTGAATATTGCAAAGTTCCTCTGTCTAATGGATTTAAATAACATGTATGCTGGGTGTGGGATGATGTTTCTCCTTATCGAAAATTCATTGAATTGCAGAAGAGTTCATGCTATGTAATCGGAGTTTAACATTTCTATCGAAACGTTACCCCATTTTTTATGTTGTATCCAACGTGTCTCAGACAATTAATTAGCATAAACTGGTTCGGTAGGAAATAATTTACAAGATATTCCATCAAAGTTCGACAAATAATCATTATTGCTTAAATCTCTAACAAACTTTAATGAAAACGAAGTTGGATATATACACAGTGTATGCCTGCTGAGTGCAAGTAACGTATAGGTTCACAATCATGCCGATATTAAATAATAACAAACACTGTAAAAACTTATGAACAGAGCAAACGAATGAAAGAAAAAGTTAACGTATTAATACTTTAAGTCGTCACACAAAATAAAAATGAGTTAATTAAAGTCTCCATCATTCTTTATCAAATTGACCATTTTTTCATGGAAAGAGAGTTGCAAAGACAGTGGAAGGTGTTTGTCGATCGAATTCAATTTTGCTTTCTTTACGGGTCAAATACCTATACCCCATCAATGGATTATATAAAGATTGTCAAGTTATAGGTCATTTTTTTTCAAATCCGAATGCGTAATTGTTGTCATACACATCATTTTAAAACAACATATAAAGCTTCTAACCCCACCCCAATTTTCTATCTTGCATTTAACCATGTCATAATCGTTTGTTATATAATATTAAGAATGGTTGTAACTTTGAATTGCTATATAAAGGTGATCATCTGAACTGAATAAAACATACATACATACATACATACATACATACATACATACATACATACATACATACATACATACATACATACATACATACATACATACATACCTACCTACCTACCTACCTACCTACCTACCTACCTACCTACCTACCTACCTACCTGCATACATACATGCATGCATGCACGCACGCACAAGCACACACAATTTACAAATCTAAAGTTCAGTTTACAAGTATAAAATTGAAATTTACAGATCAAAGCATTCAAATTAACAAAAACAGTTTATATTCAAGTCTCGGATAAAAGGACACGGCTTTCTTCTGTAAAATGAAGAATATGTTTTGAAAGCATGTATTTAAAACTCAAGGCTGTCAAATAACGTTCCACTAATTTCCTCAATGGTGACCCCTCTAGTAACAATTTCGATGGATGTTTTAAGTACACATTATAAAAAAGCATAGGCGAAATAAATAAAAAAAAATAGTTGTGATGTTTCAATGATTTGATTGCCGTGAAACCCAGTGCACTAACGAGATCTGATATTGATATCTCGACATGTACTGAAACTCATTTAACTTGAATTCTTTATTTTTGTCACGTCTTTGAATATGTTATTTTGTAACGTGAAGACACAATCAGCAAATTATATCCAATATTTATAAAGTGCCCTGGTCGTTATGTGTGGCCTTCTCAGCAGCGTCGGTTTCACCATGATTCAACAATTCTAATAATAAATATCATGAATAGGTTTGCACTACCGTTTGTACTCGCTTATAAGACGAATCCAACTGTAACAAGCTCAGAACCAAATCTGTTGTTGCCTAATGCGCTGGCAGACCTGGGTCTGTGCAGTTTTTCAGGAGTAGTGAGTGGAACCAACAAAATAAACCCTGATCTGCTTGCACATTATGCTACAGTACATATGGATATAAGTTGTTTTTTCTTTGCAGTTTGACATTACTTATAAGCGAGTACAAATTGTACCTTTGACAAATAGATCATAGTATGCAAATATAATTTTGTCATTGTGCCTCGTAGACGCTCATACCAGCTTTTTAAGTTCAGCAAAACTTTCAAAGACCAGTGAGTTTTGAAATATCTGAACGAAAGGTGATTTTGACCTAACAAGACCGCAAGTTACTACTTTTGTTCTCGACTCGCATGCACGACAGTCATTAGAGGTGGTATGAAAATCCATACTTCCCAGTTATGCCCCTTGTGGCTTTTGATGGTTCATTGAGCTTTCGTGTGTCCAGACATGTTACCTGGTTAAATTTGATAAAGAAAAAGGTTTTTGAGCGCTCGATACGAGTACATGAAAAGTACTAAAGAAGCATATCCTAGCTGTAATGTATATTTGTCATTAGTACTTACTGAAATGTGGGGTATTTTGCTGCAAGCTTTCAAGTGTTCTTAAGGCATATGATCAGATCTTTCAACGCCACTACAGCAGCTATCGATGCTACTTCTGCAAAAACAATACAAACAACATTTAATACCACTAATGCAAATACAGTTGCTGTTGTAGCACAATAAATGTTGCTAAGACTAACAATTGTTCCATCGATGTACGTAAATCCTTTTTGTCATTTCTTATGTCATACATACATGTTTGTCACACCAAATCGACTTCAGCTGGATGAAACTCGGCGGATAGGGTTATGAAATACATGGCCAGTTCTATTTCCCCCATACCTTGTGTACGCTAACCACCATGACAATCTCGGTTCTTCTCGTCTTACCAGTATGACATCAGCTTCTTTTTAACTCCTTTCTAGAGATCCCATTCATGCAGACACATGGTGAAAGTCGCAAAGTTAACCACGAAATAACGTCTGTTTAGCACATTGAACTAATTTATTTGTTATTTCTTTTAACCACAATGCTAACACATAGCCCAAATCAGCAACAATACATTACGTCTTTTTTACTACATTGATTCTAGATTCCATACATACAGACTCATTCGCGTATCAAAACACATATTTGCATACAGTAAAAGTATGACTATGTATTGACAGTGTAAAAAAAAATAGGCATAATATTATTTTAAAGCCATACAACTTTCTAAATGACTAAAATCTTGAAAAACACTTATAGTGTCGGCTACATAAGAAGACAGCCTTTGTTTTTCAAGAAACTGGCAATGAAAATTTCAACAGAGAAGTAAATTCGAAAATATAAATGTAAGAAACCATTTAGTTATTATTTACCTACCAATGCCAAGTAAACAAAAACTCAGATTTATGTTAGAAAACAATAAATATTTTAATGAATTTTCATGACGTTTTCTTTTTCATTATTTCGACTCTTCTTCTGTCTATCTTTGCGTTATTCTATATCGTCTTCTAACACTGTGTCACGCGTAAAATATGTATTACTGACAATACGTACCTGGCAGCGGTGGGTGGTGATGAACGTACACATTTAGGCAAGGGATCTGTGAGACCCTGGTAGGGGCCAAGGCGGTGGATAGACTGCAAGCTCCTGCATTAATTTTAAGCGTTTCCAGACATAATTTGAATCATCTGACAGTACATAAAATGTACATTCCAGTTCTGTGATGAAGAAGGGGAGAGGCGCACGAGTTCCGCTTCAAAGACACACACACACACACACACACACACACACACACACACGGATTCACCCCTGCATGGCACTTCTTTAAATGATACATAATTACTGTAAGGTAGACAATTCTGGTTAATTTGGAACACAGTTTGATCCAGTTTACCAAAGTTTGCAAATTAGGACAATCAAGCCTTATGAAATAAAATACAGCCTCGTTTTAATTGCAGGAGAAACACATATTAACCTCTGCTTCAGCATATGTCACTTATGTTCATCCATTTCATAATCGACATGTTTCACAACTAGTGACTGAAATTTTACATTTCATTAGAATTTGTATTATCGAAAGATTACTCTGTCATTACGTTTGTAGTTTTCATTGGTCCTATTAGATTACTGCAAATGATTACCTTATTAGCCGGGTAAGGTAAACTAAACTATGCAGCAACATTACCTTGTTTCTAAATATAGCTCTCGGCCTCACGAAACATCGTAGAGTAGAATTTTTAATTTTAATAGAAAATTAAAGATGTTAAAATCTATCGTTCATCTATAAGAATGAGTAACTGACACAAACACTGAAATATCACAAACAATAACCAGAAATTTTAAAGTATTTTCATCGTCAAAGTACACAGTTCACTTAAAGAAGGGGCCACACTTGGCCGAGTCGTCTAAAGCGTTCCCGATCACTGCCATCTCATCTCTGTCCGTGTTCGTTCGAGTCTCGGGCTAGGACAATGTTGGTGTATGAGGAAGCTGCCAGTAGCTTTAGGTGGGTCGATGGTTCCTACCGGGGTTTTCCGGGGGTTCTTCTTCCACCATCTATACCATCCGTCATGTATGGTCTACCTTGCGCTGAGGTATTGCATAACCCCACCCCCACAAAAAAGCAAAAAACAATACCACTTAATGAAATTGATTACTCATGTAGAAATTATGCATTTGATTCCTTTTGAAATGTAATATGTAATAATAATGTAATATATCCGTGTGATGATAGTTTAATCTTTGCATTTGTTAACTTTATTGTGTAACTAGCTTTGACTTCTGTCTCGGGTTTCCAAGCTATCAAGAAATCTACATGTGGGAAAATGTGGCTGATTATGCAGTGGAGGTAGGCTAGTGGCTGTAAATCGAAATGTCACGCATTTTAGAAAACAAGCTTTTCTCGTTCGCAGCTTTCATGTATTCCTACGACAAACAGAGCTGTCACTCAGTCCATCTTAGCTATTTACGAAACAAGGATTAACCTAGAAATTGTGAATGCATTGAGCTATTTTTTTAATGAGGAATATCTTGGTCAGTCGTCAAACAGTCAATATAATCTTAGAAATAGCCGAGGTGGTCCGAATAAAATATACAATTCTTCTAAATTTTTGAACTGGTATATATCTGAGATATTTGATGGTCTCGCAGAACAGCCTCACTGATCAAATAATAGATAAATGTCGGCTTGAGTGTATAATTCAGAGTATTGATGTAACATGGAATACAGTATTAATATCTTGGTGATTTTTTAAATTTATTGCTAGTCCTGCATAAAGCCGGACAGTCTTTTGTTACCAGATCAAATTAGTTACAACTATAGCGATGATATCCAGGATGTATAATAGCATTGTAATTGATCATGTTTTATATCATGTATTTATATCATGTATTTATATCATGTTTTATATCATGTATTTATATCATGTATTTATATCATGTTTTATATCATGTATTTATATCATGTATTTATATCATGTTTTATATCATGTATTTATATCATGTATTTTTATCATGTATTTATATCATGTATTTATATCATGTTTTATATAATGTATTTATATCATGTATTTATATCATGTTTTATATCATGTATTTATAGCATGTATTTATATCATGTTTTATATCATGTATTTATATCATGTTTTATATCATGTATTTATATCATGCATTTATATCATGTATTTATATCATGTATTTATATCATGTTTTATATCATGTATTTATATCATGTATTTATATCATGTATTTATACCATGTATTTATATCATGTATTTATATCATGTTTTATACCATGTATTTATATCATGTATTTATATCATGTTTTATATCATGTATTTATATCATGTATTTATATCATGTTTTATATCATGTATTTATATCATGTATTTATATCATGTTTTATATCATGTATTTATATCATGTATTTATATCATGTATTTATATCATGTTTTATATCATGTATTTATATCATGTTTTATATCATGTATTTATATCATGTATTTATATCATGTTTTATATCATGTATTTATATCATGTATTTATATCATGTTTTATATCATGTATTTATATCATGTATTTATATCATGTTTTATATCATGTATTTATATCATGTATTTATATCATGTTTTATATCATGTATTTATATCATGTATTTATATCATGTTTTATATCATGTATTTATATCATGTATTTATATCATGTTTTATATCATGTATTTATATCATGTATTTATATCATGTATTTATATCATGTTTAATATCATGTATTTATATCATGTATTTATATCATGTTTTATATCATGTTTTATATCATATATTTATATCATGTTTTATATCATGTTTTATATCATGTTTTATATCATGTTTTATATCATGTATTTATATCATGTTTTATATCATGTATTTATATCATGTTTTATATCATGTTTTATATCATGTATTTATATAATGTTTTATATCATGTATTTATATCATGTTTTATATCATGTTTTATATCATGTATTTATATCATGTTTTATATCATGTATTTATATCATGTTTTATATCATGTTTTATATCATGTATTTATATCATGTATTTATATCATGTTTTATATCATGTATTTATATCATGTATTTATATCATGTTTTATATCATGTATTTATATCATGTTTAATATCATGTATTTATATCATGTATGTTTTGTTTCTATTTAATTACTGTAATCCAGGAAGTGTTGCAAAGAATAAATACATGCCAGTACTACTTTAATTCAGATAGCTATTTTTTAAACAGAAAATATACAGATTATAGTTTTCTAGTTGTTACATCTTCAATTACTGTCAACAATGACCATTTAAATGGACCTTCTTCCAATAGCGATAACATGCGAAAGAGACACAGGTCGCGCATCACGTGTCAACGGATTCTTTTTTATGTTCGAAAGTTTTATCATTTTAAGCCGATCGACTTTGAAACTGAAAATGCAGAGAATATTATCACCGAATATATCATGGAAAAGAAACGCACACAAGGTCAAGTAATTAAGGAAAGAGCATCGGTCAAACGCAAAGATTGTCCTTGTATCCGTAGCTTACCTCCAACCATAAAATGCAGGGCTACGATAATGGACTGTGCATAATTACATCAACTGTGTAGACGATTCTCAGGGTTTTATTGCCAGCATCTTGGTGCTGTTGTCTGTAAGACGTTTAATGCACGGTTTCGATATTACTACTTTAAGCACGAGGCGCCTGGGAAATCTTTTTGCGGCATGCTGTGAAAAAAAGTGTACATATACAAAGCATGCAGAAAGGTGTGACAGAAAAGGCTTGTTATTTATTCAACGTGACTGAAATTTGCGATACGTATCGTACTGGTAACAGTTGTTCTAGATAACTGAGTTTTCAGGCAGCATGGTCTCTCTTTTCTTCATGCGAGTTGAATAAACGACATTGAAGCTTTTAATACCAGGATGGATTTTTGCTTTTTTTATGATTATCATTTGACTACTTTGTCATGAAATTGTAATTATGATGTATAATTATACTACAGTCCCCCCCCCCCACACACACACACAAAATTGAAAAATCGACGTAGGAAAAGACACTTAAAAACTTGAAAATTACTCCAAAACAAATTACATAAATTGTTACGGGGCCCTTATCTGGATTTTGTCAGATCTTGATAGATTATAATTGTATGCATTTTCTCACATAGTATAGAATAACGTGTCTGTGGTGGTATTGTTACGACTCAATGGTCACAAACATAATAGGTTTAGTAAAACTCAGCAAAGCATTTAATTAATAAAGTGATAAATGAAATTCGTAAACTTTGAAAGTCGTAAACAAATGAAAAGACCCATATAATTTCAATACCCTAAATGTTCTGGTCGTTTAAGAAGAACAACGTTGTCATGCTGGCGTTGTCCAGACTTCTTTTGAATAATTTGTAACAGTTCCAGAATAACATTATTGTCCAAATAATGAGAACTTTCTGTCACAACTGAACAGTCCAACAAATGTTTTCCTCTTCAAATATATCAAAGTACATCATAAGTCTGCAGACTTACGTCAGGAGCACAAAAAGTGTGAATGACTCCAGAAAAGGAATGAAACTGAATGGCTTAACTTTCTCTTTACTATACTGTACCGTAAAATTGCGACTGTATTTCGTAATGGACCCCATATGACATTATACACTATTTATTTACGACGTACTGTTAGGACGTACTAAATTCACATGACCTCGCGCAACCAATGGGGAAGCCCCATAATTCGGAAATTCTATACCCCATCAGTCACTGAGAAAATATGCCATAGGCTCCATTTTAACTCTTATTATTAGGATTAGTCTTATTAATAGTCAACACGTAGGTAATCAACTATTTATAGATCCTACGTGATTCGTGTTTTCAACAGTCAAACTCGCTCACGATTTATGACAAAAAAAATATATTCTATACAGTTTACGACCATGAATACAAATTTTGAAAATTAAATAAAAGTTTATACCTAAGATATGGAAAATATAGATATACATACAAGTATATATCACGACAATTAAATTTCAAGCTACTGGCGGGGTATAAATCTCGACCATAATTTTAAGAGTCATTCATGAGATGATCATTTCACATGTGTAATCAATATGTGTATTTGTGTTGAGATTTTGATCAACGTGTATACCACAAATCTATTTATTAGTAACACTACACACGTTGATATGCGCCACCTTGTTCCAATTGTCAGACATTTAGTTTTAGAGACATTAATATGTATTCTGCTTTTCTGACACTGATCTGATATTTAGTTCATATTGATTTGAAGTTTATTTTCATGGACGTAAGAGATATTTGCGGGGTGCAGTGTAGACTAGTCATCAAAAATATATGTGTTAGAGTGCAGTGTGGAATTGTCATCAAAATATATGTTTCAGAGTGCAGTGAATGCAAGACTAAGTCATCTGCACACATTCGGATCAGGCCATATGGGCGTTCTTCACTGACGCGGAGCAGCAGTGGAGTTCGGCAGCCCCATAGCGACTGAATAGCCATATTTCGGATCCACACTGCTCACCTCCTAGGCATGAGGAAGGGGATACAATGGTGCCCTAAAACTGCCTGCTCCATATGTCTCTAGCCAGCTAACCGTGGGTGGGTGTGGCTGCATTAGCGGTCAAAACACTAATAAGAAAAAAAGAGGATCATTCCTCTCACCGTCAGCACATGGAACAGGTGCACGATTTTGGGCAGAAATGATGTGACAGACCTCAAACAGAGAGCTAGCTAGATACAACGTCGACATTGCAACCTTGAATGAAACAGGTCTTGCAAGAGAGGGAAAACGTTGTGAAAGGGGAGCCGGCTACGCCTTCTTTAGGAGGAAGTGAGGAGCGACGTGAGGCCAGAGTCTGCTCGGCTTTCAGTGAAGGAAGTATTTGTTAGCATGCTAGCTGGACTTCCACATGTGTGAACAACTGCTTTATGACCTTGAAACTCTCCCCCTATCGCATAGACGAAAACACATCACGGTCGTCAGTGCCTGCACTCTAACCATAACCATTCTGGAAGAAGTAACGGTCAAATTTGATGAAGAACTCCACTCTGTCATCTCTGTTCCCAAATCTTACAAACTCATCATCCTTGGTGACTTCAATGCAAACGTTGGCTCTGACAACATCTACTGGGAAGGGACCATTGGAAAGTATATCTTCGGACACCGCACTAGCAATGGTTTTCTATTGTTCATACCTATGAACTGCTCATCACCAAGAGACTATCTTCCGCCTCCCTGATAGTCAGGAAGAGGGACAGACAAGATGTTTGGGTGACAATGTCCATGTGTAGTGCAGATTGTAGGACTGACCATTGCTGAACATCGCCAAGCTGAAGAACTCCAACTCCAAAACGATCTTTGTCAACACTTTAGATAACCGTCTTCTATCCATCCCTCTGGACACCCAGAATGTGTAGGCAGACTGGGCAATTTTTAGAGAGTTGGTCTACAACACCACTACAGAAATCGTAGGGCCATCCTCCAGAAAGCATATCAACTGATTGGTAAGAATCTGTTGTTCATTGTAAAACACGGCCTGCACTGGCATACCTAAATTATAAATTATCCAAAGTCCAACTCAATGAGAGATACCTTCAATAGCATATGTAGGAATGTCCAACAGAAACGCCGGCAAATGCAGGACTCGTGGCTAATGGACAAAGCTGGTGAGATTCAAAGCTACACCGACAAGCATGAGATGAAGAAGTTTATAACGCGCTGTATTGCCCGTCATCCTCAGGATCATACCCTCTACTGACAAAGAGAAGATCCTCGAAAGGTACGCTGAGCACTTCAACTGCATCCTGAACCGTCCAACGTCCATAAGTGATGAAGTCACGGGTCGACTGCTTCAAGTGACAGTCAATGACTCACTGGATGACCCACTAACTCCTAGAAAGCGATACGTCTGCTCTCTAGCAGCAAGGCCCCTGATCCAGACTCAATACCATTAGAGAAATACAAACAAATAAAACAACAAGAAAATTAACTGTTTATAATTCCCGTTCTAAACTAACTTTTCTTGTCTTTTAATATATTTTTCTTTCATTTTTTCCCCATTCTAACCTTGAAAACCTTGTTGTATAATACTGTTCTTCCTTTTGTCGTTGTCTGCGTGACACGTAACAATTAGCATTGGCTTATGGCTAGACGTTCAATAAAGCGCTGCCTGCGAAGGATGGTGTATGCTCTGGTTTGGGACCACGACTGAATTCTAATTAGGACGAATATATCATTATAGAGCCTGTTCATTTAAACAAAACAATAGAATGACACTACATTTCTATAACTACATTTCTACATATATCTTTACAATAACATGATTACACAACCTATACTTCATCATGCGATTTGTTAGATGTGAGAAAATGAAGAGGGTATGTAAATTTGTTCATATTTTTATTGTCGGGTCACAGTAAGTACAATGGTCACCTTGACATGATTGTCATCCATTAGTTTTCATTTTGTAATAATTAATATTATGTTTCGTGCCTCTTTTTCGTGTAAAACAAATAGTTTGAAGATGAAATTGTTACAGGACAAATACTACTGATATGACGTACAATAGATTGAAGGGAATAATTGATGTTATTCTTTGTCTACAAATGATTTGTATTTATCACTGAGAGACTACCAAGGAAACCATTAGAAATTACGGAGAAAAGGGTAAAATATGGAAAACTCATAAAGCTAAAGATTAAAATAACAATGCATTGTGAGAGAAACATTTTAGAATCTATGGATATTTCAAATTCTCAGAATAAAGCAGTAAGATTAGAAGAGATTTGTTTTATACAATGTACGATCAATTCAAATTCTTTTTTTCCATTCCTTTTTCTAAAGAAATATTTATTAAATTCCAAAAGAAATGATGGCAGCGTTTGAAAAAAGGTGAAACATCCGTAATAAAGGTGTACTCCTGCAAGATATTAATCCAAGTGATCGGATATTTATTTGTTAGTTTTTTTTTTCGTATTCTGCATCTTACTTTAGACTGAGTTTTGTGACATCAGTGAGTTTCGTTAGCGAAAGATAATCGCCAGTTTTCATCGTGGCAAATGTGTTCACATCTTATATATGCATAAGACAATGCATTATGTATGTATTATATATATATATATATATATATATATATATATATATATATATATATATATATATATATATATATATATATATATATATATATATATATGCTTTCTTCCGTTTTTTTTCATGACAACCTGAATTTATTGAATAATCTGATAATCTGACAACAGTTTTCATTTGTGACGTTTACACTGTAATTTCTTTGTCTATTTTGGTGCATGCTTTCTTTTCCTTTTGCTTCTTTCCTCTTCTGTTATTGCAACACAACTAATATGGATGAAGAAATGATATCTTTTGCAATGTAGACATATCAGTATGAAAAGGCGTTGACAAAGATTCAAATGAAAACAAGATGTATTTAAATTTTAAGGATTTTTTTTTTGTCCAATCAATTTACAGAAGCCCAGATATAATATCCGGTATGTACAAATAGCGTCTCTTTTGACTGCATGTAAACGAATCTATTTTTTATTCTGTTACGTATATCTGACTAAATTTAAAAGTTATTTTAGATTAAATTTTTGGTTTATCAGTTTTAAATAGTGTTTATTATATTACACTGTTTACGTGATTTGGAAATTTATCCAGGAAATCAGTTGATCTGACTCTTTTTTTTTCGTAAACACCTAATGCTAACTTAGATCCTGACCTTAATTCAAAATTAATAACAGCATTGTAAAAAAGGTCATTTTTATTATTTCTACTGTGAGAATAATAAGAGTGAGATATCGGCTGTATTGGATACGTGACCCTAGACTTGTAAATAGTTTTGGTGAAGTAAGCAATGTTTTTAATTTTTATTCTTAGAGTAAAATGATTGGTTGTTATCAGGGTCATGCTAGGAGTACGTGATGTAAATATGATTACCTGCCTCTCACACTGGTGTATATTTTGCGTTTCAAATTACTGTATAACCTTTGTCTCAGAGAAATAATCTCAGTCTGGTTTAAATACATTTGATGTCAAGTCGTTTTCTTCTGTTTCAAATTACTGTATAACCTTTGTCTCAGAGAAATAATCTCAGTCTGGTTTAAATACATTTGATGTCAAATCGTTTTCTTCTGTTTCAAATTACTGTATAACATTTGTCTCAGAGAAATAATCTCAGTCTGGTTTAAATACATTTGATGTCAAATCGTTTTCTTCTGTTTCAAAATACTGTATAAACCTTTGTCCCAGAGAAATAATCTCAGTCTGGTTTAAATACATTTGATGTCAAATCGTTTTCTTCTGTTGCAGCCAGTTTTCGAGCTATATATTAATTTTTCTTCGAATGTTTGGATTTTAAAAGATTAATTCGTTTCTCTAGAAATATTTGAGTGCTCATACAGAATTCTTGGACAAAGACATTTCTTACAAATGTTATTAGGATTTCCAACACCGAACTGTTATTTCTTGTGTTTCTACAAGGAACTGTAGACCACAGCATTGTACCAGATACATCATGCATCAACGCCTACCATCTTGGATTTTTATCGGGACTCAAACTTGAATTCATTAGAACTTTTCATTACTAGGACTTTTACAACTTAATTCGCTGATTATTCTTGGATTATTTTGGAATTTGATTCTTAAAACCGTAAGTTTTGTGTCCATTTTTCCCATGTTTTTTTTTAAGGGAAATAAATTAATTCTTAAATTATGCAAGGCTTGTTGCTTTCACTGTTTCTGTTTTACTGTTTATTAGAGCATAAACACGTAACAATTCATAACAATTGGTCTGTACTCTATTAAATATGAAGAATTAAGAAAAGCGGCCAACATGACAACTGTTCTGTGCTCTAGTTGTACAATTTTAAAAAAGGCTGCCTACAGGTCTCGACGACGTCATGTGCATTTATTACCTGTACCCTGCAGAAAATAAATAACATATTTAGACTAAACTGTGGATAAAGACGTTGGTCTCAAAACTTTAAATGACATGAAAGCAAAGATTATACCATATTCGTTATCCAAAAAGAAAACAGAAATTAATGACCGAAGGGAGGTTCAATATACTTTTATGTAAAAAGGATGTAACGGGGGTGCTCGGTTATCAAGCGCTATTAGTACAATATCGCACAAGGCCTGGTCAGAGGTATTGCACAACTTGGAAAAACAACACTCGAAACCGCCTCCCGCTAATTCTCGTTCTCTAAAGGATGACCTCTACGGTGTAATTTGCCCGGTTATAATGGATATGGTAATCTGAGACGGTATCTAGAACAAAGACAACACACGAGCCCCCGTAAAGATAAAATAAGAATTTAATTAAAATATAATCAAGAGAAGAATGACACAGTAAATTACAATTTTCTTTCCTTCTGACTATTCTTCGTTCAGAAGCACTTCAAAACCGAAGCTTTAAAATAACGGATACGTTAATTAAAATTCAAACACTAATAAAATAGATGAATTTAGCCGTTAATAGCTGATAGTAAATTTCATCATGAAATCGAGTGTTCATTAACATCGGACTGCTTGGGAAATTCACAATGACCTTGTTCGACGACTGGTTTTTCCTTCTGCGTGCGTCACGACTTTACTTTGCCCTCTGGTGAACATGGGATTCCACAACCCTGCTTTCTGACTTCTTTTTCCTTCTTTGAATCTTGACTTCTCGTTATTTCACACTCTTTCTTCAAACAAACTTTTTTCCCTTGAAAAGAAAAGGGTAAAACACCCGAAGTATCTTGTTATGCTTTAAAGTTGAGATTGTCCGTCCGTCTTTCTGGTTCGAACAATAAGATCTTACTATCAGTGTTAATATTTATACGGCTAACAAATACTACACAAGTCTTCAGATCAATAAAGCTATACTGCTAAGTATCGACATCAGAATTTGGGAAAGTCACATATATTCCCGTAAATCATTACGTAAAGTGAGGTAATATATCATAACACACAATCCATATTCACTGATATGATAAATTAAAAATTAATGTAGCACTTTCCAATCATAAATGTACAGAGCGGGTTTTCTACACCACCCATTAACCCACCTAAGTATATAAATTGAAAATTCTAACTCATGATTCAGAAGTACATTATTAAATCAATGTAATACCGAACTATTTGTATCATAGTATCAATACATCATGCATCTGTAACAAAGAAAACATCACATAAATTACATCATGATAAATGTGAATTTGAGTTAAATACCTTGTGTTTTTGGCGTCTTACAATCGTTCCACATTCAGTTTAACCTGGAACCACAATTTTTTACGAACGTCTTTCTTGCAAAGAACGCTCGGAGTCCTGGTAATTACTTCTACCTTCGGTTCTCTCTTGCAGAGAAATTTTCAGACTGCTACAATTCATGTGGTTTGGTGTATATATTCCCTTCAATATTGGGATCGACCCAACCCTCTGATTCCATATTTGACCAATCAAAATAAATGCTATTCCTACAGACATTTGGAAAACCGTCTATCAAGATGCCAAAAAATGCCACCTGGGGTCAAAATATCACCCTACCATTTGTTTCAAATCACTTTGACAGCTATACGTGAGAATTTTCCTCTCTCATGCCTGTCATACAGCATGATCCAGTAAGGTAAACATTCCTTCGTCCAAACTCTACTCCAAGACAGTTAATTGTCGGCTAGACTAAGAATTAATTAATGAATTTCACTGGCGAAAAATTTGGCACTTGACAAAGGATACAATTCAATGTCATTTGCTTTTGATGTCCTTTCAGCAAGAAAATTCACATCTTGTAAGCTAATCAACTCAAAATGTATATTTGAAGCAATCCACGATGTATACTTTATGCAGAGTTCATCTCAGTATATCAACTACAACATGGACAGTATTATTGATTTTCGTCCTAAATCTACAACATAATGTGCCGGAAAATCTGGGTATTTGCTGTCTGTTAAGACTAAGTAGTATAACAAAACACTTATTATGCTCTGCCGGCTCATTACGAGATAGCAGATTTTAATCTGTGTTGCTTGAAGTGGGATTCAACTTATATTCGAGTGAATACGGTACATCAAAGACGTTCATCAGTTTGTTCCATATTTTGGCAAAATCTACATCATATTCATCGAATGATCACCAGGCGTGCGCTGGGTAACACCATCTTTTAATGTGTTGCATTGAGAAGAGTATTCTATGTTAATTATAGCTAAGGTAATACAGCTTAGAGGAATAAGTGATGCATGAAAACGGGCAGTCACGTGACTGTGTTCGTTAGGACAATTTCTTTACGGCATTAACGTGTTAATAGAGGACCTCAGTGACATCAATTGTTATCACGACGTATGTGGAGAGATAGTGGAAACAACGAGCTTGATCCAAACTTCAAAAATGTTTTTGATTAGCTCAATCTTAATGCAAACCTATAAACCAGATGCTTTAAAATTCCTGGCTTTTTGAAATGGTAAAGTATTTCATATATATCTTTTAAACATTATTTTGTGCGTCATAGATTTGTACTACATTTGTTAATTGAATTTGCACAATAATCCGTGACAATATGGTATACGTTTTTGAACGGTATATGTTTTCAATTAGGCACAGATTTTGCCCCAAAAAATCAGACGTGATATCTATTGTGTCAGCTTTAGGTCCGCAAATTTATCGATGACCCGTCATTATTACTAAAGGACCAGCATGTTTGTTTCTTTATGATTGGACCTGACAAATAGCATAACCAAGATTATGAAACATAAAGAAACAACATTGGATGCAAGAGCACAGTGTCATAAAATGGTAAAGACTTTATTAAAGATACGATAACATTTTTCAGATTGGAGTTTTGATTTTGAATCTTATGAAGTTATTTTTTTTTAGAATTATATGCTTATTATATTTTACATTGTATTGCCATTATTCTTAATATCGTCAAAGTTTCTAAATGCGTATGTGCTGCGTGGTATTGTAATATAAAACTACATTTTAACAAAACAATAATATGATAGAAATGTATGGTATATGACCAATTGAAATAAAGTTTCGTACATTCACAGATGGGAGGGAATCAAAAACAAGGGCCGCGTACAAACGACACATGCATAAATAGACAAGGTAGTAATAAACAATTAGTTATCGTTTTCATATGCAAGTTATTTACCAAAACGTTTTTTAAAATATAATCTTTCAAGAAATTCCAATTAATCGATTTCTACATCTTTAGACAGGACGAGTACTGAAAATGTTTTGTCATTTCGCTCATCGTTGAAATAGGATATATAGACTTTATAACAAAAGCATGCCTTCTGTTCCTAAATAGAGTCTTATCTACATAACGTCAGCAACAATTAATCTTCAGAGTTCCTCTGGTTCCGTCACGGGCGGCGAGATGTATGCGTTAAACTTATAAAACCTTTCTCATTATACCGGGAATATTTCAGAATGTAATTAGGGGGCATTTCTATTTCAGTGAAGGAATAAGTTATACATAACCTCAGTAAATAAAGTAATCTTCTTCTAATCAATTTGCGACTAGCTGCTGTTTAAAAATTATTCGATTAGGTGTGTTTATAATTACTGGATACTGAAGAAGAATTGTCAGCATCACGCCAACCCTGTGATGGTGTGAACTAGAATGTACAGAGTACCATAGAAAGTTGATGATAACTAATCATCATGCAAAGCACCAGCTATCGATCCTATAACTAATCGTCATGCAAAGCACCAGCTATCGATCCTATAACTAATCGTCACGCAAAGCACCAGCTATCGATCCTATAACTAATCGTCACGCAAAGCACCATCTATCGATCCTATAACTAATCGGTCACGCAAAGCGCCAGCTATCGATCCTATAAACAATCGTCACGCAAAGCACCAGCTATCGATCCTATAATTAATCGTCACGCAAAGCACCAGCTATCGATCCTATAACTAATCGGTCACGCAAAGCGCCAGCTATCGATCCTATAAACAATCGTCACGCAAAGCACCAGCTATCGATCCTATAACTAATCGTCACGCAAAGCACCAGCTATCGATCCTATAACTAATCGTCACGCAAAGCACCAGCTGTCGATCCTATAACTAATCATCAGCACCAGCTTTCGATCATATAACTAATCGTCATGCAAAGCACCAGCTATCGATCCTATAACTAATCGTCACGCAAAGCACCAGCTATCGATCCTATAACTAATCGTCAGCACCAGCTATCGATCATATAACTAATCGGTCACGCAAAGCGCCAGCTATCGATCCTATAAATAATCATCATGCAAAGCACCAGCTATCGATCCTATAACTAATCGTCATGCAAAGCACCAACTATCGATCCTATAACTAATCGTCAGCACCAGCTTTCGATCATATAACTAATCGGTCACGCAAAGCGCCAGCTATCGATCCTATAAACAACCGTCACGCAAAGCACCAGCTATCGATCCTATAACTAATCGTCACGCAAAGCACCAGCTATCGATCCTATAACTAATCGTCACGCAAAGCACCAGCTATCGATCCTATAACTAATCGTCACGCAAAGCACCAGCTTTTGATCGTAGAAAATCCAAAGGGAAAGTAAACTATCTGCTCTTCTTTCAGGCGATTTCTACGAGTGTAATTTCGAGTAGATTACGTGTATTCGATCATCATTAATGAAATGGATATTAGTTATTTGGTAATTTAGCTTAATTTGAATACTCTATCTTCTGTATCTGTTTTAGTATATTTAGGAACATGTTATAAACCCAAACCAATCTTCGTCAGGAAAGCTTCTTGTATTTTTCGTGAATTTGGAAATAATATAAAACTAGAATGATTCCCTGTCTATATACAAAAATGCATTATTCATGACTATATAAAAATAGAATGATTCCCTGTCTATATACAACAATGCATTGTTACTGGCTATATAAAAATATAATGATTCTCTCTCTATATAATAAAATGCATTCTTACTGGCTATATAAAACTAGAATGATTCCCTCTCTATATACTAAAATGCATTGTTACTGGCTATATAAAACTAGAATGATTCCCTGTCTATATTCTAAAATGCATTATTACTGAGTATATAAAAATAGAATGATTCCCTCTCTATATACTAAAATACATTGTTACTGGCTATATAAAAATAGAATGATTCCCTATCTATATACTAAAATGCATTGTTACTAGCTATATAAAAATAGGGTGATTCCCTGTCTATATACAACAATGCTTTTGTTACTGGCTATATAAAAATAGAATGATTCCCTATCTATATACTAAAATGCATTGTTACTGGCTATATAAAAATAGAATGATTCCCTCTCTATATACTAAACAAATTCTGTCAATTTCCAGAACTCTTCTAAGATTAGATATACTAAATACAATCTTTTAAAACATCATTTTTATTTTGAACATAATATGGTACTTGGAAACGATAATTTCTCTATAAGTCCTGACTATTTATTCCGCTTGCATCCTTTCCAGACATTATCCCAGTTTCGATATTACAGACTCCCAGACAGGTGTTTTCATTAATGCTTCGATGTTTCACATTATAGACACACGTACTGGTGTTTTTCGTTCATGCTTCGAAGTGTCGACATTACAGACACATGGGTGTTTTCATTAATGCTTCGAAGTGTCGACATCACATACACACATACAGATGGTTTCATTAACGCTTGGTCGTGTCGAAAACACCATGGAAATAAGAGGCTACTTAACAGAACGTTCATTTTTTTTATATATTTTAAAACAGTATAACTGTCAAAGAAACCAAACGGCACAAACGACAGAATATTTTATATGTAACCCAATGTAATCTTAAAATAATACGCAATCCGCGTGTGTATAAAAATATCAAACAATAATTAAATCTTTTTCACATTCACAAAATATGGAATCTGAGAATTATAAAATAACACCCTTTGATACTGAAACATTTAAATCCGTTTCTTTCTCTTTTATTTCCTCCCATTCTCGCTATTTATCTAGATGTTTATTTGGGTTCTGTCTTAAGCAGCGCAATTTTATCGTTTTACGTTGCCATACAGTTATCCTTTAGTTTTGCTTTCACTTACATTGGCGACATTTTTGTGCCATATATCGTCAAGAAGACAAATATGTAAAACTCAGACTGTAAAATGTCAGCAATAATAATAATAATAATAATAATAATAATAATAATAATAATAATAATAATAATAGAAGAAGAAGAAGAAGAAGAAGAAGAAGAAGAAGAAGAAGAAGAAGAAGAAGAAATAATATTTGTGTACATAAGGGGAAAGGTATTTGAGACCGGCCGTTGCAATCAACTAATTCATAAACACCATCATTATCAACCAAATTGCGTGAAAGTTTCAATATCAAACGAAAATAGATCTCTAATAAATGGATTCAATTTTAAATCTTTAAATTGAGAGAAATCAACTTCATTCGAACTGAACATGGTTATCTCATTCACTGTGATTAGTCAACTCCTAAGAGTCAGTCAGGTGTTCTTGTTTGATAAAAGCGTCTCTGTCATAAACACCATCTTACTCTCTATAGCTCGAGGAGAGAGAGGGTGGAGATTAATTTAATCTTCAATATCCATCGGTGTAGAATACGATAATTTCACCTGAGGGTCAAATTCTTGCATCATACGCGAGGCTTTGTCGAATGTCAGAAGCAAAATTATGATCTATTGGGCGGAATGTTCGTGTCCAACAGCAATGCATAATTAAGGATTATTTTTCCGACATTCCTGAACTAAAAATGACAGTCGAATTAAAAAGGGCGTATTGTGATTGCTAATGCAACTTTAAAATAGTAAAATACCCATTTACATCATAATACTGAGATTAAATGGATTTGTTTCCACGTTGAACATCACGCGAAATTCTTGCATTGCAGTTCAAGTTTGTCCTGATTATTATGCCAAATTATGTTCTTGTAATGCTAAAAATCGTAGACTGTTTGCCACTTTGAGTGTACTCTGATAG
Organism: Unio delphinus; assembly: GCA_029339505.1. NCBI lineage: Eukaryota > Metazoa > Mollusca > Bivalvia > Unionida > Unionidae > Unio > Unio delphinus. Next base: position 2,097,579 of record JAQISU010000098.1, read on the forward strand.
CAGTAGGGGGTCATGTCATGAAAGACAATAGTCACGTGATAAAAGTACATATTTTCCCCATCGTTGTTCCACATCATAAACACCATGCTAGACACATATGAATGTGAAGAAAACTCATTCGCTACACGTGACGTGACCGAGATGGTCATTCTTTGTATAATTCGGAATACAATACCTAGTAAATTTACATGAAAATCAACATAACGATAATTTTCTCCATTGTTTTATTTTTTTTATATTAATCGGCAACTTTACGCGACATGGAGGCTGTTTATATTCGGTACTTTATCAGCTGAAAGTTGTTTCGATCTAAATTAATTATATATTTAAGTCTATTTGTAAAACTCTTTAAATTTTAAATAGAATCCAATATATAAGAAAAAAAACGATGGACAAGTTATGGGACATAATTAGAAACAATTACGCGATAAGAACAAAACTGAGACCCTGGCCATTATTTAAATGTGATTTCTTGTTCTTATTTGATTTCAATTTGACTGTCTCTGAAGTTTGTTTAGTAACATCGAGCTTTAAAAATCTTAATGACTACTTATGTCTTGTAGTAGAACAATGCGTCACATGTGCATTATAAAAGTCATGTGACAGTATCGGAGTGCGTGTATTTGACTCCGAAAATATTAGCAACATAATTTCAAGCCTATGTATATTTCCGCTGTAAGTAAAAACAAAAAACACTGGATATATATTCTGCTGTAAATAAAAACACTACCACGTGGCCAAATACATATTTACAGACTGCAAATATCTTGTAATAATCTAATGTTTCTTGACTGGACCTTAACAAAAAACACCAATTGGAATAAATGCAAACAAAAAATAACGTGTTCATTGACTCTAAGAAATGTTGGAGATTCTTTTCAGTGGATGTGCTGCCTGAGACACAGACCAAATAGAAAAGGATAAAAATGTATCTGTGATTGTTCCGTATGAGACATTGACAATATGGAAGAGAATAAAACTTTGCTTAAAAGATAAACATGTATAAGTATTATACAACTGTAATCAAAGAAATACATTAAACATTTTAATTATCATCTTCTTTGTTTTACTTATGTAAACTATAATTGATATATAATAAGTGATTAACCCGAGGGTGCTCAAATCGTAAATGTATCTAAGGATGGATAAATGGTGTAAGTTATTATCGTACGAGTTCCTAAAATTGCTAAGTAATGCAAAGTGAATTGTTCAGATTTTTTGATAATAAAAAGTGAAACGCAGAATTATTCGTGTACACAAGTTTAAGTTTTTGAGTGCGTGTGTCTTTGAATGTGAGTGACTGTTCGGCCCATACACTGACACCGACTGAATGCCGATACCAATTTTCCCCGCTTCATACAATGGATTGGTTTTGCACAAGGTGGGCACGTAATACGACTTTTGAAATGTAGACATCTAAATGTACCTGAAGCCCGTTGTTAACAAAGACCTATTTTGCAAACATCATGGTTTTATGTTACTGACCATAAATTAATGAGTCATACTTACCACAGTTTTAAAGAAAATCATCGAAAATAAAATTGATATTATAGAAAACATGAGATTTAAATTACCCGAATTTGTCTAATTGCTGTACATCAGCTAATATTGAAAGTGAATCAATCAACGACCTATTGCATCAGTGGAGTACCGGAATATTATTTACATCTTCGACCATTCATCGTTTGATTGAGCCGGTCTTTGGAATTTAACGGCCAGTGTCACGTCAATAAGTCAAGTGAAGGGTCGAGACCTCACGCGTTATGTAAGGCGAACGTGTGTAGCTGTCACGTGAGACAGCTAAGCCTACAAGTCTCTTCGTCGTCTTGCTGCATATATACATGTATACAACAACGTTTGCGGCCGATACTGATAAAGAATTCATGTCAAAAGAACTTGAATATTTTAGAGTAGGGACTAACTTTAGCAAAGTGGTTTTTCTTTATAAGCAATAAAAATGACATTTAAATAGCAGAAAATGAAAGAGAAACACACGAACAAAATAAGAGGGATTATAATAAATCGAAATTTAAACTTTTTTCAAATGCAATCTAATATAAAACGTTACAATTATTTCTATCCGAATCGTTACACGATAAGCTATTTAATGTATATTTACATGTTTTGAGTATATATAAAAAGAAATATTTCACGATTGCGGAACATTCTATCGTGACGAGTGGCTAAAACACAAGTGATAATACAAAATGTTTCCACTTCAAATGTAATATTTCGTGATATCTAATATATGCTACAGGATAAACAGTATTTATTTATTTTGAGATCTATTCATCGTGAATGAGAGACCGAGAAAAGGGAATGGAGAGAGAGAGAGAGAGAGAGAGAGAGAGAGAGAGAGAGAGAGAGAGAGAGAGAGAGAGAGAGAGAGAGAGCTAGCTAGCTAAATATGGAATACAGGTCTCAATACAATATACAAGGGCAAATATATTTTATAAATGGATAAGAAAGGTTTTTAAACATGACATCGCCACTGTGGTCAACCGAGATAATATATTTTTATCCCAATAATAAAATAAAATATATCATTATGCAATATATAATAAATAGGATTAATTGTATCATCTCAATGAAATGCACCACTCATTGGATGTTCAGAAGTTAAACTTTGACACGACCAAATAATAATAATAATAATAAAAATAATAATAATAATAATAATAATAATAATATTGATATTAATAATAATAATAATAATAACATTATTATTAATAGTAGTATTAATATATTAGTATAAATATTATTATATATAGCAATAATAATAATGATAATAATAATAATAATAATAATAACAGCAATAATAATAACATTAATAGTAGTAGTATTAATATTATTATTAGTATTATTGTCAATAGCAATAATAATATTAATAATAATAATAACAATAATGAAAAATAAAAATAATAACAATACTAGTAATACTACTACTACTACTAATGCATATAAATAAAATAAAAAAATAATGATAATAATGACAATAATAATATCAACAACAGCAACAACAACAACAATAATAATAATAATAGTAATAATAGTAATAATAATTATTATATAGGAAAAATAATGGCATTATGGACGATGTACATTTTTATCTTTGTCTTGGAACATGACAGCAAAGGTTTTGTTCCATTTGAAGAGCGAGAAAGGTAGACGCGTGTGTGGCATTCAATTTCAAAGGCTTTCCGCCATTTAAGGTGCAAAATGTAATGTACGTTGTCATCTTAAACATTGAATGCTCGACAGCTCTCTTCGTAACACAGCATCATAACACATATTAGCCTTTTTGTCAAACGCTTCTAGTCGACTTCCGATTGTGTGCAGCCATGTTCAACATAGTTTGATTTCCGCTCTCGATGCTAGGGAAGCAGAGAAAAAAGCCTTGGTTATTTGGTGTTTTATGGCAGAGCAACACAAGTAGGTTATTTGGGGGCGGGGGGGGGGGGGAAAGAAAAATTTGGTAAGTTGGAGAGACACTTACGACGGATTAGAATGATAACTGTCTAGAAGTAATGGTGGGGTAGGTTGACCATAGATTTCATATATGCACATGAAATGGGGGTAAATCAATGAAAACATCTGAGAATAGAATGGTAGTATGCAAATATAATGTTTGAACACTTTCAGATTTTGCTGATTAGCTCCAGTCCAATATAGCTATCTGACATCACCCGTAATTACACTCCTATCTACAAAAATAGTCTTCTCATCCTACACTCGTATTCTCATTGTTTTCACTGTTCAAACAAAGTCATACGGACAACGTACTTTTGGGTACCAGGGCCAGCTACGTGGAACCAATTGCCCACTGATCTTAGACTCAAGGACACTGGTCTCATTCAAGACTGCTCTTATGTAAAACTCACCTTTTCTCGACTGCAAGAACCGACTTCAAACTTAACATTTGTCTGCATGTGTTTGTTTAGGTACTTTCATGGTTTTTATCATTGTATGTCTTTATATGCTATCAAATATTGTAAAGCTCCTAGAGCTTATCAAGATTAGGCGCTGTACTACGTCATTATTATTATTATTATTATTATTATTATTATTATTATTATTATTATTATTATTATTATTATTATTAACTGCTTTATAACTAGGTTTATAAATTAAGATTGATTTCGCTTTAAAATAAAATTATATGATTCTCCTTCTATTTCTTATATTTTCTCATTTTTGTCTCTTCTCTTCTTTAAATAAATGTATTTTGTTGTATTTGTACATATTTCATTAGGTTTGTTTATTAGGTTCTCGAATGTTATTTTCAGAAGAAATATATATTTTATCTATGAGTTTATATTAAATTACTTAATTTTTAATTAACTTAATTTAATTTATCTTAATTTAATTTAATTTTTCATTTAAAATATAAGTTAAAATTTAATTTAATTTAATTTTAAATATTTCAATGTTTGAAATTTAATGCACGAAACAACGACTAGTTCTTGACAATTTTGCTCATTATTTACTCCATGATTTTTTATTTTAAATTTAAACAATTGATTAAACAAAAACACCAAAATTAACTTTATCCTCATATAAGCCGTAACATAATTTCATGGAGATGTTAATGAATTTAATGGCAGAACACTTGGCCTGATGCAAAAATACAATTTAGCTATCGACGTCCAATATTACTGTTAAAACAATACACATTTGTTGTGATAAAAAATAATTATCAAACCAATTAGGTTATTACAGTACATATAAAGCTATAATACATGTTTGATTCAGTTTCGTAGTTAGTGTGATTTTTTCCACACATTATTTCCAAAATACTTAAATGTATTGACAAGATTCTGAATAAATCAATGCCACGTTACGTCTCAGGATATTGAAGTATACAAGAAGGAAATTAAGCAAATTTAGAAGTCTTTAGTCTCTAACATTACTAAATAAATTCTCGTATTAGTCCTACAAATAAAAAATTAACAAAACATTTATTTTCTCTAAAATTGGGGGCCATTCGCTTGAAATAAGTTAATATGCTGCTATCTTTGATGTTATAACGATAAATAAAGGCAAAAATGGCCCGGCAGTTGTTGTAGTGAGAAGAAACATAAATCAGGTATATATATATATATATAAAAGTTGTTCATTTCTGGATCCGTGGGAAGTTATGGAACCACCGCGTCAATAAATGCCTCAAGGCCATATTTCACGTGCTACAGACTGATTTCACTTCCTGTTTCAAAACTGTTATCAAAGCAGTACAGAATCTGGAAGGTCCGCTACATAGGCATGACAATGTTAGCGCCTGAATTAAAATCAATCCTAAATCGATGCAGATGATATATCTAATCAAATTTAAGATGAAACTAATTTCATATCCCATGTCAAATGGCATGTTCTTAGGTACATACAAACGTGTGACAATATCCCCGGTTTTTGTTTATAAAGATTAAACGAAGATTCAAGAGCACGACATTTTAAAGTATTTGATGCCGCCAGAACAAAGACAAATCATCCAGTGACCATAAAAACGAATGTTAGTAATGATCTGATCTATAGAAGGATATCTGTTATATGTGGAGAACTTGAAACCTATACTTACATGTTGAACACGCGTTTAGGTCTAGCCATTTAGTTCGAAGTTCTTTATAATTCTTCCATTTCTGGATTCCCATTTTCAATCTCCAAATATATTTTGCAACGGTATCTGATTTGGCACGAAACATCATCCAAGTTTTCTCTAAACCCTTTAATTTATTTCATCCTAATGCTCTTACATGCCGTCGCTTAACCATGCCAAAAAAGGTATTAAATGTGTGTGTACACAAAAGCAACTGAGTATGGATTCAGCATACAAATCACTTAGTACGCATGCTTGAAAAAGTTTTAATTCACACATACAGAAGTAAACACCAATAGGCATTTTTTATCTTATATACATGTACAAATAAATATACAACAAAATTGCCCATAATCGATTTTAGACATTATCTGGATTGTATCCATTTCAAACATATACAATGAAAGTAAAGCATTGATCATCCTTCAACATCTTTAGTAGACCGTTCAAAATGATTAGCCCCGAGAAAGCCAAAATATTTGTATACAATGCAGTTTTGGGGCTTAGAAGGAACAAATCAAAGCATTTGATCAATATATTAGAAACTGTATTGATGTTATTTCTCCTTTTACTAAACATATAGATATAGTTGGGTGTAAAACCAATAGAAACTTTAAACAAAAGTTGATTTAAAAAAAAAAACATTCTTTCACAGATAGTCATGATTGGCATATCATTCATACATTCGTGAACATGAGTAACTTTCTTTATGATGGCTCGTTTTGAAGTCTTTTTCGACATTTGTTCTAGAAACATTGCCCAATATGACATTGCAGTAGCCCAGATAAGGTTGAATATAACTTTTGTATCACGTTTTCCAGTAATTAAGGGTTAGGAATTCCTTTTCTTTTAATAGCGACCAGATATTCTTAACCATCTTGTCTGTAAATTTACTGATATGCTCTGACAATAACACATTGTTATCATTGTGAAATCCTACATTTTTTTGGGTTGTTTCTTGCGTAACATTTTTCATTTTCACGTCATTAAAAGAGACGTAGAGAATATCATCTTTAATTTTATCAGATCTCAGACGAGTAGTGATTAAAATCACTTTAGTTTTTATGATCATTCAGAGTTTTACATGAGTATTAGGTACGATTCCTTCAACCGTATGTTTGGTTGAACTATGATAATGTAAGGTCATGTCACCAGCATATAGAACAGTCTAAATATTTTTTATATGCAATGCAAATAAATATCATTTACAAATATAATAAATATTAATGGTCCTAAAATAATAGATCTTTGAGATACTCCACAAAAGAAAGTCAAATGGTTTTCATCTGACATGACACTTTTTAAGTTAACGTTTTATTTTTTTTCTTTCAAATATGACTGAAAACAATTTAAAGAGTTGTTAATCAGTTTGTAAAGAATTTAAAAGCATTTCAAGTAAAGAATCATGATTAAATAGATCAAACGCCTTTCTATATCAACCAACACAACTCCCACTAGATCTGCAGTTAACCCATTTGCAATGATAATAGCAAGAATAGTTTTACATTAAAGGTTTGTGTAAAAGCGAGTCTGTCAATCATGCAGCATTATGTTTTCATCTATTAAAAACATTAGTGAGTCTAAACACTGTTTTTCGAGGCATTTTGATATGACAGGAAAAAATGAGATGGGTCCAAAAATTATTTCTTTCGTCACGAGGACCCTATTTGTGAATAGGTTTCGCTTTGGCCTCCTTCCAATTTTCAGTAAATGTATTTGCTTTTAATATTAAAATTACATATGTTTTGCATGTTTATGATATTAGTGGTGCTGCTGTCTGTAATAATTTTGGTCCAATTAACTCAGCACTTGAGGACGGTTCTTATAAACTTTGCTGATATTTCAATTCTTTATGAACATTTATGAAGGGTATTTCATAGAAAGTCGGAGGAGAATTTCTTTGCAAAGGCGTGGAAGCTCCTCATGTCATGTTTACAAGGAGCTATTAATTATTTAATATTTTCTGCTACAGTAAACTAAACCAATAATGAGTTCAGTTGCAATATCTTTATTGTTGTTTTTTTGTTGTTGTTGTTGAAATTATGCCTAAGCCATCATAGATGCAGAACTTATTAGAATGTCAACGACAATGACCGGTACCAGCTCCAAATTCTTGAGAGAAAAAAATTCCTGCTATTTCCAGATTCTATTTTATTCATCAACCAACTGCTGGTAATTAGATTTATTGAATAACTTCAGAGCATTACAACTTTATTATCGCTTTGTTTTATATTGGTCAGTGAGTCATAGTGCTTTACATTGATCACGTGGTTTTACTGCTTGTGTGATTTCTGGAGTAACCGAGTAACACGTTTAACTTGATGATGTTAGAAAGGACTGCCTATCAATGAAATTATAAAGAGAACATAGAAATAATCTAAAGCATCAATGATATCATCAAACATTTTGATAGTATCCCATGTAACATGCTTTATTTACTTTGATTTTAGTTAAGTTGTAAAAAAGATACGTGAAATCGTATCGTGTGATGCTCTGGGGGTGAAAGTATTGGTCTCCTGATATAGGGGTAATGGTTAATCAGGGCAATGAGGGGAAATCAAAAATAATAAATTAAAAAAAAACACATTTGTTTAATAAATTTGACTGAATATTGTCAATTAAAGTATTACTTTTTCCAGCGAAAATCCTAGTAGGTACCGTCAGATGCTAAACCAGTCCAAATAAGGTAATGTAATTTATAATTTGTGGATTTTAGTATGTGTGGCATGAGGTAAACAGATTTTTGAAAATGTTGCAATACTGTAAATTTAATTTTTTTTATTTGTAAAATATACCAAAATCATTTTTCTGCAATCAATCCAAATGGTGTGTGTGTGTGTGTGTGTGTGTGTGTGTGTGTGTGTGTGTGTGTGTGTGTGAGAGAGAGAGAGAGAGAGAGAGAGAGAGAGAGAGAGAGAGAGAGAGAGAGAGAGAGAGATGTTGCCTTCATATTATTTTTCCAATTATAATCATTATCTTGTTGTATATAATTAATTTAGAAACATCGAGCGCGAAAAAGATAAAGCTGAAATATTAAATAAGGAATACAATTTCTGGTAATTTATTTTAAAGTTATGAACATTGAATGAAAAATATATTAATGCCAAGGACGAATATGATAAGATTCGAAACATTTTTTTTTTGTGTGCAATAATTTAAGCAATGCTTATTTCTTCTTGCTTACATTCTGTCAAAATAACAGGGACCGACCGAGGAACGGGTCGTAGCCAGCGCCACCACCGAACAATAAAAATGAGCGCGAATTAACCCGTATCTTTCCTTGAGTAAGTTTTCCCTTGAGTGAGCAATTCTTTGAATTCATGTTTCTACGTATTTAAGCATCATGAGATATATAACGACTTCAGATCTCCATAATCTGTAAAGTACGATTTTGGACTCCATTCGAAAAAATACAGGAACTTGAAATTTGTTTGTAACATCAATACAGTATTTGTATACTTGTTATTTATCAAACTATTCAAAGTACTTGTAATTACGACGAAGTCACGTGTTGTTATTATAGTACACACAACATCCTTTTAAAAATTCCATATTGCTCTGGTAAAGTCTTCAAAATGACATTGCACCAGTTTCTTGAGATATTACAATTTTTATGACACGGTTTAAAATGTAGTTATATTGCCAAAGTGTATGGTCATCAATCTGCATTTTATGCGACACATTTGCTCCTTGATAATGCATCATAAAATGGAAAAATGTAAATATTATTTAATTCAATGCTTTCTCCCGGTATTCAATACATCTCGCAAGCGTATTGCATTCGATAAAATCGCATGTACTTGCTTTCAAATATCGTTCTTTTAGTGTTCTGTATACGTGCTTCAATTATGTCGTATCGACTCGTGCATCATGATCCAGTTTTCTTTGTCCGAAACAGTAGGCATTATACGTTATGAGGTAGAAATATTTAAACATTCTCAACTATTGGTGTCATTTCACCTTCCATACCTTCCTCCTGGTAATAACTGAATTGAGGTCACATTTTAAATCTCCTCATTGTGCTTTTCTATGGTAACGTATAGATGATGGTTCTTCTATTAAATACATGTCACGTTTTTCAATTCAGATTTATTAAGATAAGAAGCAAGTAAATTTTGAAAACGACAAGTACAATATAATATTACTGTGTGAGATGAGCATATAATCAAATATACCTGTAAATACATTCGAAGAAAGTTTATAGAAATATTCATTATGTAATAAAGATTGTTTAGAAAAATGTATATAAATTATAATATATCATGCTTTATTTACTCGTTTTCTATATATCTTATCCTATCTGGGAATGTACAAAATATACCTGTATAAAATAACCTGTATAAAAACCAATGAAAATGATAAATCGCCGTATCAAAACTTAGTTATGTCTTATGGTCGAACGCTTTTGTATTACAGCGAGTTAAGAGGTAGAAAGAAATAGCTAACATGATCTTTGTGAAAAACAGATAACTGATTGTTGGTCAGCTTCATTATAACTATGAAAAGGTTCTGGTGTTAATTACCCGATTTGGGAGCTTTGCAAAATACAAGAGTGTAATCATTAGACCTCACGTAGAAATTGATCGTAACGTTAACTTCTGATTAAAATAGCCTCGCTTGATTTAGAGGAATCAAAACTTCATTCAGCTATTCCGAGTCCGTGTTGCTACACTGACAAATTCCATTAAACGTTAGTCAAATTATATGTATGTGAGGGAAGTGAGACGATAGGACAAAAGGACTAGAAACAGCTGTATTGAGACCCCCGCGTATTCAACATAACACTTTATTCCATGCTCTCATGATAACTGGAAGCAATTTAGAACCATATAAAAATCACCTTGAGTCACATAGACCTCAATATAATTGCTAAGTTATTACCAAGAAGCTGGGTCCCAAGGGATAGGGACGGAATGTTGCATGTTAAAATTTTGTATTTGCGCGCGCGCGTGTGTGTGTGTGTGTGTGTGTGTGTGTGTGTGTGGCTAAGCGCTTGTGTGTAAGGAAAGACCCCAGGGTATCACTTAGAGTTATTTATCACACTGATCGGTTATAAGATACTGGCGAGATACAAATCAGGATTTATTTGAAATGTACATTTATTACCCAACCCCCAACCATAAGGTCATCCCAAACACTCCATCAAAGTTCCGAAATTATAGTAACAATATACCACTATATAACTATTATCTTAATTGTCAGTTTAGGACGGAAGTGATAAAAGAAAGTTTAAACATAAAAATATAAAAGAGTAAAATTAAAAAATAAAACAAAATGGAATGAGTTTAAACAAAGTTTTAACATAAAAGTATCAGAAAGTATTTTTTTTTTAAAGTACAGTTATTTACACGGTATTATGATGTCTAGTTGATTATAAAATATCGTGTTACGGGCAGTTAATGTGTTATTTCGTTTGCCATTTTGTTGATTGTTGACTTATGGTTTGTTTTAAAAGTACGGGATGTACTTAGACTCAAATATTCCTTGCATACACCTGTACTTATACTATTAAATATATTGCCATTGTTTAGTTCATGTCATTTTTTTTTAACCATGCAGAGATGCACTAAGTTTATCTCAGTTTAAAATTTTAAAATTATTTTAAAAATTATTTTGTAGTCATTCTACTTTTATAGTGATGAGACGGGATATTTTTCTATTTCAAATTGAAGTAAGAACCTAATCAATAATGTATTCTACTTTATTGATAAAAATAAATAATTGCAATGCAAATGCAAAATCCGGTTTTTAAGAATAAAGTCTAAGGACTACACGTTTCAAGTTAACACCCTATACTGAAATAGGGCCGATACAAATATATAATTATTTATGTATTGGAATATAATTATTTATGTATTGGAAGAGAAGTTAATATCATGCACACAAAGAGTAAATCTGAGATTAACGTTGAATATTATAATTATCACCTCTAAATCACACAAAAAACTGTGATACCAAAATAATGGTTTATTAAAACCTTGGAAAGTTATCCAGTTAATATAATACCCGCATTCCAACCCTGAATGATGCCTAAAATCCTTTAACTTTGTCAATTATATCATACTACCTTGAAAAGTAACAACATCCAGAGTAAGTCCTTGTACCTAAAATATTGTTTAATGACAGTGTTATAACAATGTAACATTTTCACCTGAACAAGGTAAGTGATGAGGGTACAAGGTAACAAGTAAAGTCAAAGGTGTCTTTTAGTGATATAAACAATATGCAATTCCATTCGAATTATATTCTGTATTCCAAATTAGTAATCTTTATTGTGAGCAATCAAACGAAGATGCAAATTAAACTATGGCCACAGTTTCTACCGTAACAGTAAGTCGGTTTGACCTACTTTGGCTTAACTTTGGTGGCACTCCATAACACGAGGGTGCAAATGTAGTTTTCAATCCCATTTATCAGACATTTCTTTGTTCTTTTGTTGATAGCAACTGAAATAAAAACGAAAAAGAAAAAAATGTGCCTGTTTCACAAGCAAAAGGGCAACTAAACGCAAACTCAACATCAGGGGGAGTGGGGGGGGGGGGGGCTTTTTTAATTATCTACCTTAAGTTTTTTCGTTGACAAAGATAACAGTTTTATGGCAAAATTCGCACATGCAACATGCACCGATTTTATACCTTGACCTTTTCTAGATCGTTTCAAATATGTTTCAGAACTTTCTACAATTAGATTTGTATAAATCTGACAACAATAACTTTCAGTTATAATTTGTATATCTGAAAGAATGTTGATCTGCAGAAATGGTGTGATGTGTTTTTTAATGCATGCAACTTAAAATGGCGACTATTTGTCCCATGTAAATAGAAATCAGTAAATGCAACTCAGATCGATTTTCAAAGAACCTGCTGTTTCTTAAGTTTGTTTTTCTCATATGACGTATTGGAAAAGAGATTATAATTTGATTTGTATTCTTTCGTAAATAGTTTTGTTTTTACAAAAAAGTAATTATTTCTGACCTAAAACTCTTATCGTCTGCTGCAAGACATAGCAACATGCAGTGAGATTCGTGAACTCATGACAGTAACCGTTTGTTCGTTAGGTAGCAGTTCAAATGAATGATCATAAATACCGTATTTCCCGTTTGAAAGATTTAACGGTTATAAAGTAGAATTAGGTGGATGTTCTTGGTCAGAGGTAATATATGATGGAGATATTAAATGTAAAATGTTGAAAAAAATGCGAAATAGTTCGATTTTAATTGAGCGCCAACTCGGAAAGAAAGGTCTAGTTAAAATTACGTGGATGGTTGCTATTGGTACACGCTTGTTAGGATAATGTTATGCAGCAAAACATTGAAATGCACTGAGTAAAAAAGGTGTCATATTATTTTTGAACATATATAGAGTATTATGCAGCTCCCTGGAACGGTGTCACTTGATGAAAATGAGGGGAAATGCACGTAAAGCATCTACAGTCGAGTTATATAGTTTTCTGGGTACTGGATATTGTGCTACATAACTTTCATTTTTTGAAATGTATTTACCTGTTATTTCTAATACAAACTTGAAACAAATGAAGGAAATTCGTAGTCATTCTTTGTGAACGTGTTTAGGGGTATTTTTATCTTTTGGAAGGAAGATTAAGAACGTTTACTAGGTTTAAAACAAAGCTTAACCTGTGACGTTATCGACTTTACGAAACTTGTTATGTTTCTCGTAGCACTATGAGATTGGAAATAAAATGACGCGGTTGCGACTTCAGTTTGTATTAAATAATAAACAAGACAATTTCTAATACAATTTAAAGAATCCAAAGTAAAAGTCGTGTGAAATAAAAACAATACTCCGTTGATAGGTTTCGATAAAATCCCAATTTAGTTGTTTTGCAACATAGGATTTTTATGAAATTTTAGGTTACGTTCTGTCTTTAACACATATAATACTATGTACCAGATATGCATTCATTATCTTTTATATTTTTGATCGAATATGATTTTATTTAATGTGACTTTTTTTCTCTTCTTCTAAATGTGCTATAGGAATAAAATCGTACATATACGATATAAGATGTACAAATATTAGTTCTTATACAATTTTTGCTGTCATTGGATGGCCAATAGACAAATTTTATATGCAAACAAAATGAATTTTGCAATCAAGATGACTTCTTCTAAAACAAATAATGCCATAATTCAAATGCCAAGTTCATATATCATCATCCCACATGGTTAGATGTCAATAACTCGCCACGCACACAAAACCTTAACACGGATTTTAAATTTTAGCATTCTCCCTTTAGATTTATCAGGATAAATTTAATTTATTTAATGTAAGCAAGAACGTCTGTAAATTTATTAAAGGTTTATAATAAATTTCAACTGTTGCATAACAGGTTTACAAAAAATATGACTTAATTTGTTTTATTAACTTTATGTAGCATATGTAAGTAATCTCACACTCTGAAATGTTATACAAGAATGTATATTTTATTTATCAAAATACCATTTTGTTTATGTGAGATGATTAAATTAAACGCAGCAATAAGCACCATTATGCTAATTTCTTGACAACTGTAATGACCGCAACAGCAGCACCTGTCACGTTGCCCTGCCAGCGCTTGAGAGGGATAAAGAAATGGTTACAAGCCATTTATATATACTAGACCCCGGCTATAGTTGAAAGGCACGAGAACCCAGCTTTATTATGTACGTGGTCGTTGAAGATTTTGCTCAAGAACAAAGGACTCATTGGTGTCGTAAATTTCACCACGTTGACAGACGGCGGTCATTGTCTGCTAAGTTGATTGGAATAAGCTAGAATAGACATCCTATCGGAATTGAGACAGGACGTGGTCGTCATTTTCAATCCAAATTTAACTTAGTACTTTCGAAGCTTGGAACTCAGTAATTGTCCAAACATTGTGTTGGAAAGATAAAGCAAGACTCCGAGGAAGCCACTCTTATTTGGCGGGAAATATTAAAATATTCTAAGAAAGACAAAACTTCGGAAAGGTCAGTATGTTATTTGCGCGATTGTTGCAGAATATCACGGCAGTGTAATTGGAATTATGTGCAGTATGTATACGTCATTACTAGAATCGTTAGTAAGCAGACTTACCTTTGTAGTGGTTAATTTACATGCGTATTTGAGAAATGAGCTATGATTATGAAAATAATTATGTAGATTGCTAGCTCATGGTCAGAATTAATATTGTAATTCGCTATTTGGTTACTTCGTAGTTAACTAGTGCACTTATTCATGTCATATTCTAGATTTTGCAACTGTTGCATTGAATTGTAACTTTGGAAAATGGTTGCAGTGTGTAACATTAGTTAAAATGGATGTAAGGATATATCAGAGCATGGATATTTTAATATTTGTGTACACTTTGTAGGACTGGAATGTACATAAATGCGTCTGATTGTTGTGATATTGTTTAGCAAAATGTGATTAAGAAAATATATATGATAAGTAGTTGATACCGTGCTTTTATTACGACGTTGTTTACCATACAATAACGTATGATAATGGGTATTTCGATGTGCACGAATTCGTGACCGAAAAATGTAATAGCCTTTATCTGATAACTGATTATTGGTTAGTGTGAGACTAGATGGCTAAGGAAATATGCTAACATCCTTGTGTTCTCACAGGAAGCTTTTAGAGGACAGACTTACGGTATAGTTAGTCCCGATGTCTCTAAGAAAGAGACGGAAGTGAGACGGGCAGAACTGTCGGAGTCGACACATTAATCAGGAGAGAGTCAAGGAGGAGGACAAGGAATCGAGGAGGAGAAAAGTGAATAAGGAGGAGTATATATAAGTCGAACCTAGAATGATTTGGCGCAACACGGGAGGAAGATAAAATGGAATCGGAAGAATAGGATAGAATACACAGATGAGTAGAACAACTTTCCCTCTAAGCGAATGGTAGATGTGCGCGCAGTGCTCGCTGCACTGCGCAAGCATTACTGAGACGAGCAAAATTTAACGTTAGATTGAGCAAAAATTGACTATTCAGCTGAGCGGGGATGCCTGAGCAGCAACGCGCGCGCGCAGCTTAGAGGGAACGTTGGAGTAGAATAGAAGGACAAGTGAGTGATGTAAAGGCTGCTACAGGGTCGAGAGGAAGAAGACTGATTGGGAAATTATTTTCATTGATTATTGAATTGTAATAAATTGTTTTTACATATGAATCTCACCCTTTTCGGTACTCAGTACTTTAAATGCTGACTGGAGGCTCGTGGCTTCACCTCTGTCTATTACCTCTCTATATCACTATTTTCACTTTCTACAAAAACGAACCTTGGTGGGATTGCTATAGTAATTTAACTAAAATATTGGGAGCTCCCCCCCCCCGATCATAATAACACCGCCACATCACCACCACCACCACCACCACCAATAATAATAACTGGACTTCAGCTACCTAACGCTAACAATAGCTTAATAATAATAAATGATAAAAGTAATAAAAATTATCATCATTATCTCAATATTTTTATTTTTGTGTTATCTTCAATGATACGTGGTTTTTGCAGCTATTATAAGTTATTGACACTTATAGTTGCTTATATAACAGTCCCTGGTTATACACATTTCTGATAAATTAAACAAACCTCTAATTTGGAAGATTTTTTTTTTTTTTATAATAAAGGATGATTTTAAAAATTTAAGAAAGAATTATTAAACTAAGGATAGGTGAAGAATAAAATATCATTTTAAAGTAATCTGTACAACATGGATTTTGATTCTACACATCCAAGATGTCTTGAAATCCTTTATTAGCCAAGACGTGTTCAGTGTCTTGTCCATTAGAGGTCTTTTTCAATATAAAAAATACTCATTAAAAAAACAAGCTATAATGTACAGATCACTAATTAAGGTAAAACTAAATATACCAATAAAAACCTCAACAAAAGAATGAACTGTATATCTGTTTTAAAAATAAATGATGAACATGTAAAAGAAAAATCAGCTTTGAAGGCGTTAATGAAACTACGTCAGTCATTTGCTACAACTGTCGGCCACTTTTACTGACTAGCAGTAAATATGAATGACTGACAGCATGCCAGTATTTGTGCAAAACATTGTCATGACAACTGGCTCTTTTCCTTTTTCTTCTTCTGTGTATTCGTTCGTTTATTATATAACTATATCATTTATTTTAAACATTTTTAAAACTGGAGATTACAAATAAACAGATAAAAATGCTTTGTAAATATTTATTTTTATTTGTTATTTTTCTTTTAAACCTAATAACGTTGTGTGTGTAGCTTTTGCAATGTTTTTGCTAAACTCTGTCCGAAAGTATATTAAATAAAACATTTTTTTGCATTCTAACCACTATTTAAAAAAAGAGATAGATTTATGGCTTGGATTCATCCACATATTGTTTAAGTAAAAGAATATATAATGTTAATGAGGTTTTCTCTTTCTTCTTTTGTTTTGCATATACACATTTTATTAAATTAATATCAATCACACAGAATGAGAAACTGTATCTCATTAAAAGTTTTGAATTTTCAGAACCTTCTTTTGTTGGAAAAATACATTCTAAACAAAGTACGTGAAAGACTATAACATTTGACGTTAGTTCGAAACCTAAGAAAGGTAGGTGCTAACATTACGTACAGCGTATACAATGTTAACATTGTTTGTAACACTAGATTAGGCGTGAGAAAGGGTGCCGATTAAGCATTTTACAAAACGTCAATGAAGTTCCACGATCTGCAACATTTCATTGATTTATTCCTTTAAAACCTTGGAGAAATAATTTGTAATAGGTTTTAAAGCGACATGTCATTATCATTTTTAGAAATCGGAAGTTGCATACTAAGACTGTTGAATGAGAAAGGACCAGGAATATTCTGCCTCGGGTGTGAAAATTAAATGCCTCCTTATTCGTGGAAGAATTCAAGTAATTTATCATGGACAAGTGTTCTATGCATTAACGAGAAAAGTAAAGAAATTCCTCCGAAGACTTCTGTAACAAGATAACCGGGACGGATATTTCGGATTGATAACAGAACACGTTTTATGTTACAGATATAAAAATTATGCTTTAATGTGGCGATATATATATATATATATATATATATATATATATATATATATATATATATATATATATATATATATATATATATATATATATATATATATATATATATATATATATATATATATATATATATATATATATATATATGTATATATATATTATATATATATGTATGTATGTATGTATATATATTATATATAGATGTATGTATGTATGTATATATTATATATATATATATATATATATATATATATATATATATATATATATATATATATATGTATGTATGTATATATATGTATGTATATATATATATATATATATATATATATATATATATATATATATATATATATATATATATATATATATATATATATATGTTACGGCTATTGGATTTAAATCATTTATTTTTTAATTGTTAAATCCAAATTTGTCATTTAGGGTTTAATATTCATTAATTGGGAGATTTTTTTCTAGAATGTTCAGGCTGACCACTCTAATTGTAAACAAGTTTTTGACCTTGGCTTGGTTACCTCTTTATCTGACCTTGCTTCAGATTGATAAACAGGTCTTTAAAACTATTGGTTAATTTCAAGGATAACTTTTATTTTTAGTTCTTGGGGTGTAGGAAATATCTAGAATACGTTGCTTGCTGAAGGTAGTGACCTTCCATGAATTTCTAGAAAATCACGTGATCACTTGTTTACTTAAGAAAAACAAGTACAAGAACTGTTGTTTGGGATAGAACAATTCAGTAGAATTTTGGGCTTTAAGATATTAGTTGTGTATTTTCTGTTTGAGTTTAATTTTAATTATTTTGTTCTGGACTTTGTGTCAATTCATTGAAGAAAGAGGATTTATTATCTATTTGGAGGAGAAAACATGTGCTCATAATTCATTTGGATGATAATTAAACAAGAACTGCATCACGTGACATTGTCAGCCATTTTGGATTACATCGTCAAGATTCGAACCTGGAACTATTAGAACATTTATTTATCAGGACTCTTGCAATTCCATTAGATTATTTTTGTGAATTCTATGTTGGATTAATGTTGGATTTGATTCTCTAAAACTGTAAGTTTATTTATTTTATGAAAATAATTGTACTTAATAAATTCATTGTTCAAGTTATACAAGCTTGTTAGTTTTCACTCTTTCTGTGTTGCTGCTTATTCGAGCCTAAGCACGTAACAAATATATATATATATATATATATATATATATATATATATATAAGCAAAACAATGAAATGCATTCGTAGTGTAATCCAAATATTGGATTTATTTAAACATAATTACGCACAGACTCAAAGATGCTAACAAATTATACAATGATACAAAACAATAATACAATGATACAAAAAAACAGAGAAATATACAAAAAAGATGAATACAGTTCACTCACGTAGTAAACAATGCAGGATTACTCATATAGTAAAAATGTATACGCTCAAGTAGCGAAACTATATTTGAAAATAATAAAGGGACAGATAACTACTTATCTTTCCAGTCCCAAAAGATATACTGGGTTCCGCAAACCCATATTAGCTCACGGCTAACAAATTACAAATAAATAGATATAATCGACTATTAGTATACAGCTCCACAGCTGGTACAATTAAACTTCACAATTTCAACAGACTCCGGACACTCGGAATACTATGAAACATTAGACCCTTCAGACCCTCCAAATATTAGACCCTCCGGACACTCTGGTCATTTAGACAGCTCTACAGCTGGGTCACCCTTGTCACTCTTGACATTAAACACTCCGGACGCTAGACATGAGACTCTGGACGCTAGACATGAGACACTCTGGCACATTTAACAGCTCTGGACACACCAGTGCATTTAAACACAGCTCCCGACGTTTGACAGCTCCGGACACCCCGGACGTTTCACACCCTCGGATCAATAGCCCTACAGCTACAGTATTTTAAACCAGCCGCTTGTTGACAAAACCCTTAGTAATGTGAAGACCCTTCACATATAGTAAAGTATTTATACATTTTCGTTCTCTGTATCGAGAACACCCTGCACGTGCGGCATAGAGCGAATTGTACTCACGATTCCGAAGTACAACTGCCCATATATATAAATCACCCCCAGTTATCGTTGCACACGATAAACGAAACCCGAGTACATGTATTTCCTGAATAAAAACTACATCATTCCGTGATAATACCTCCCCCTTAAAAAAAGTGGTATCACTTTTAAAACAATCACGGAATGTGAGAAATGAACCATTATAAAATCCTTCAATTTGTAAGCTGAACGAAATGATCTGCCCACTACACCCTACTTAAAAAAATCAGCCCCCACATTTTCTGAGCCCCGAATCGCCTCGATTCGGCAACTATACGTCCTCAAAGATAACGCCCAACGCATCAATCTTGCGTTGGCAACCTTCGCTTTATTCAAATATAAGAGTGGCTGATGGTCCGTTTGCAAAGTAAACACCCTCCCAAAAAGGTACGTGTGGAATTTTCCAATTCCCCATACTAAGCCTAAGCACTCCTTTTCAATCACGGAGTAATTTTGCTCTCTAAGGAGCAATTTCCTACTTGCACAAGCAATGGGCAATTTCACACCCCCTTGCTCCTGTAGCAAAACAACCCCAAGACCCGTATCGGACGCATCAGTCCTCAGTACAAAAGGTTTATCTAAGTCCGGCAACTTTAAAATTGGTGCACTCACCAGTTTATGTTTTAAAGCGTTAAAGGCTTTTTCCTGGCATGCACCCCATGAAACTTTATTCGGTTCCCCCTTTCTAGTCAAATCTGTTAATGGGCTTGAAATAGCTGCAAAGTTGGGGACGAATTTCCTATAAAACCCGACTAGACCTAGGAATGATCTCACTTGTTTTTTTGTCTCTGGTCTAGGTGCATCCCTGATTGCTCCTATTTTATCTGGTTGAGGTTGCAACTGACCTAGTCCACTTACCAGATGTCCCAAACATTCTAGACTTGAATACCCTATACTGCATTTAGTAGGTTTAACTGAAAGATTTGCAGTGTGAAGTTTAACGACCAAATCCCACAATACCCTAACATGTTCATCCCATGTATGTGTGTAAACAAAAATGTCGTCAACAAAGCTGTCGACGCTTTCCATTCCGTTTAACAGTTTGCGCATAAGATGGACGCACGACGCTCCGGCATTTACTAAACCAAATGGCATGACTTTAAATTGGAAAACTCCTTTTGGAGTCGTGAATGCCGTTAATTTGCGGGCATTAACAGAGATTGGTATCTGCCAATATCCTTTGCTAAAATCTAATTTGGAAATGTATTTGTGGCCTGCCAATTTTGAAAGTACATCTTCCATATCAGGCATTGGTTCTGCGTCGAATACTGTGATCTTGTTTACTTGCCGAAAATCGATGCAAAACCGGTTGGTCCCATCTTTCGTTTTGACTAACACCACAGGGGACGAGTATGGGGAATTTGACGGTTCGATCACTTCCTGATCTAACATTTTTGTCACTTCTTTGTTGATCGTCTCTCGTGCATTAAAGGGTATCCTATATCCTTTAATCCTGATAAGCTCAGATGTATTCAATTTGATCTCGTGTCGAATTAGATTTGTACGGCCTGGTCTGTCCGTAAACACCTCTGGGTATGTAGAAAAAAACCTCCATGATCTGTGTACGCTGACCTTCCGATAAATCAGGGCATATATTTATCTGGTCAATACTTTCTTTGCCTACGTCAATTAGGTATTCAAATGACAATCCTTTACTGGAGACTAATTCCCCTTCATCATTAGACCCATCTTCTATCACCGCTACGCATACTACATTCAATATCCCTTTATCAATTGTTTGTCCAGGTCTCGCTACGTAGAGTTTAAGCATATTGGCGTGAAACGTCTTGGATTTTCCCTCTACATCAACGATATAATCCATTTCGCCTTTCACCTGTTTGACTTCATATGGCCCCTTCCATTGAACTAGCAGCTTGTTGTTATTCGTTGGAAGAAGCACCAACACTTGATTTCCTACGTCAAACTTTTTATTCCGCGTTCCTCGGTTGTAATACTTGGCGTATCTACGACTTGATTTCACGAATTCGTCTTGCGCCATCCGACATGTACTTTCTAATCTTTCGCGTAAATCAACCACATATTGGTAAGTGGTCTTAACCTCTTCGTCCACGACCTTGTCCTACCACAGTTCGCGAAGTATACGCATAGGACCACGAGCTGTCCTACCGTACAATAGTTCAAACGGGGAGAAACCTAAGCTTTCCTGAGGAACCTCACGATATGCGAACAGAAGGGCATTCAGATATCTATCCCAATCCTTCGGTCTTTCCGCACACATCATCCGCAACATTTGCTTCAGTGTCCCGTTGAATTTCTCGACCAACCCGTTGCACATAAGATGGTAGGGTGTTGTACGTAATTGTCTAAGGGATAACAACCTACTAATTTCTGCCATGAGATCTGAGGTAAATTGTACTCCACAATCTGTAAGAACATCCTTGGGCACTCCGACCCTGCTGAACATGTCTACGAGCGCTTCAGCTACACGTTCGATTTCAATTGATGGCAGAGCTGTGGCTTCGGGATATCTGGTAGCGTAATCTACCAGCGTCAAAATGTATCAGTTTTTCCGATCTGTATGTGGAAATATTGGTCCTACAATGTCGATGGCTACTCTTTTGAACGGAGTATCTATCAAAGGCATCTGACCCAACGGTACTCTAATTACCCTGCCTTTAGGGGTAGTCTTCTGGCAAATGTCGCACGAGCGACAGAACCGCACTATATCGCTGTTGACACCAGGCCAATAAAATTCTCTTAATACCCTATCCGTTGTTTTCTTTACTCCTAAATGTCCCACCATACTCGACTCGTGCGCGACATGAGTACATGTGACCTCAAATTCTGGGGAACCACTAGCTGCAGGAACTTCCTGTCTGATGTAGAATATTCCCTGTACATTAAACCCTTTCGAGTAAGGAATTTTGAGGAACCCCCGTTCTTACACTTTTTCACGGTACCCGTCAATGTTTTCCCTGAAATTGCACGTAAAGACTCGTCGCGTTTTTGCTCTTTCGAAATTCTTCGCGGGAGATATCAGTAATGGCTGCTGGTACTTTCAACTTACGCAATGGTTTATTTTTCTCCTTGATTTGAGCTCTAGTTTGTACAGCTTGGATGATAGGAAATCTGAAATCTTCTATGGTTGGAAGTCTCGAACCCGGTACACTGCCAATGTAAGTTCATAGATCGGGTTGGCTATGCATAAAGCTTCCACGGTCCCTGTCAAAAAAGATGTTTCTATCATTATCCTGGCAACTGGAACATGGTCCATGGTCTGGTCAAGTAACATGTAAGGTGATTTAAACCCAAGCAATTGATCATCGCGGACTAAGCTCCGCTTCACGACTACAGTAGTGCATCCAGTGTCTCGCAGAGCTGTGACTTCTTGTCCGTTGACAGTGCCGTTTGCGATCGGCACCCGTGCCTCTGGAAAAATACATGTACTGATTGATTGGATTGCATCGCAATTGGTCTCTAAACGCGTCACCGGTTAGTGCACTGCTTCCCACTTAGCTTGTTGGGGAAACATTGAGTTTTCCGTTTACCGACCTTCTGCCTCTAATGGCTACCGCGACTTTCTGGACTGGTCCCTTCCGCTTAGGACAATAATGGGAGATATGACCCACTTCCTTGCAAATGAAACATTTCGCGTCACTATGCTTCCCCTGGTTACGCCCACCAGATTTATCAGGTTCCCTGGGTTTTCTGTCTTTGACCTGATTCCCACCTTGGATATCTCGCGTGACGACATTCTGCGAACCTCCCCGGGCTTCAGCGAACAAATCCGCCTGTGTGGCCATATCATGTACATTTGTGAAGGACCTTTCCTTAAAAAATAAATATAGCTCCTTGCCACATATTGTTAAAAATTGGTCACGAAGCAAGAAATCAACGAGACCATCAAATGTCTTGACGACTTTACCACACTCCACCCATCGCTGCAAGTAATTATAAGTCCTATTGACGAACTGGGTGAATGATACGCCTTCTCGGGTTTGCTATACTTAAACTTCTTGCGAAACCCTTGCTCAGTTAGTTCATATTTCTTGAGAAGTGCCTCTTTCAACACGGTGTAATTGAGCGAATCGGCCGTGGATAAACGCGAATACACGTCTAACGCTTTACCTTTCAGTAACGCGCTAAGGTGAAGCGGCCAATCGTCTTTCTTCCATTTTTGTATCGTAGCATACCTCTCGAACCTATTTAGATAACTATCCATATTATCTTTATCATCTTCAAATGGGGGAAATTTTGGACTCCTCAGTTTAACATCATGTTCCCCCCTCTTTCTTAGCTTGCAGTAACTCAGAATTCCTTTGATACTCCCTCTGCCTATTTCTATCTTCTATCTCCAAAGTTTCTAACCTTACCTGTTTTTCCCTTTCTATCTTCTCCCTCTCTGCTTCCCTTTCCCATTCTATTCTTTCCTTTTCTGCCTGTTTATCTAATTCTATCTTCCCTTTCTCTAATTCTATCATTTCACTCTTGATTTCCCTTTCTAATTCTATCCTTTCTTTTTCTGCCTGTTTTTCTAGTTCTATCTTTTTTTTCCTTCTAATTCCCTCTTCTTTAATCTTTGGTCCCTCTCTTTAGCCTTTTCCTCACGTACAAAATTTCTAAGGGACTCCCCCCCTCCTCATAACCGAACTGTTTCCCTAATTCTACCAGTTCATAGAAGACATTTCAGAAGTTTGGCGGTGACCAACCTTAAAGTCCAGGCTTAACAAAACACGCAATTACCACTAAACCGTATTTCCCTTCTCAAAAATGCAACACAATTATTAAATAGATACAAAGAAATAAAGTAACATTAGGTATCTACCTAACCCCTCTGTGCTTTTATCAAGCGTGTATGAAACACACAAAAACCTACAAAACAATTTCAGTGCTCTGTTAAATCCGAAATGATCCCACTTTTTGACACCATTTGTAACAAGATAACCGGGACGGATATTTCAGATTGATAGCAGAGCACGTTTTATGATACAGATATAAAAATTTATATATATATATATATATAAGCAAAACAATGAAATGCATGCGTAGTGTAATCCAAATATTGGATTTATTTAAACATAATTACGCACAGACTCAAAGATGCTAACAGATTATACAATGATACAAATCAATGATACAATGATACAAATCAATGATACAATGATACAAAAAAAAACAGAAAATATAAAAGAAATATGAATACAGCTCACTCACGTAGTAAACAATGTAGGATTAATCATATAGTAACAATGTATACGCTCAAGTAGCGAAACTATATTTGAAAATAATAAAGGGACAGATAACGACTTGTCTTTCCAGTCCCAAAAGATATACTGGGTTCCGCAAACCCATATTAGCTCACGGTTAACAAATTACAAATAAATAGATATAATCGACTGTTAGTATACAGCTCCACAGCTGGTACAATTAAACTTCACAATTTCTACAGACTCCGGACACTCGGAATAGTACGAAAAATTAGACCTTCAGACCCTCCAAATATTAGACCCTCCGGGCACTCTGGTCATTTAGACAGCTCTACAGCTGGGTCACCCTTGTCACTCTTGACATTAAACACTCCGGACGCTAGACATGAGACACTCCGGCACATTTAACAGCTCTGGACACACCAGTGCATTTAAACACAGCTCCCGACGTTTGACAGCTCCGGACACCCCGGACGTTTCACACCCTCGGATCAATTGCCCTACAGCTACAGTCTTTTAAACCAGCCGCTTGTTGACAAAACCCTTAGTAATGTGAAGACCCTTCACATATAGTAAAGTATTTATACATTTTCGTTCTCTGTATCGAGAACACCCTGCACGTGCGGCATAGAGCGAATTGTACTCACGATTCCGAAGTACAACTGCCCATATATATAAATCACCCTCAGTTATCGTTGCACACGATAAACGAAACCCGAGTACATGTATTTCCTGAATAAAAACTACATCATTCCGTGACAACTTCAAAGTCAGTTTTCCTCTTGAATTTAATCCCGATGTTTGACGAACATGCAATAAATCTGAAATATTTCAAGAAAGGTCAAGAGACTTGGTCTCCGGAATTACGATAGATTGTTGTCCACGCTGTGGTAGTATGCGTCAATATTAATGGGTGAAAAGCTAGGAAATTATGGTATTTTATTGTCTAATTTTACAATGATTAAATACGAAATTTCCAGAAATCAAAATCCAAAGATAAACACTTGAGATTCAAAGTAGATCCAAACGAATATAACACAGTAGGAACGGTTAGAAAGTTCCAGTTTGTCGTGTTTATGTTACCCACAACAACCAAGAGTAAAGAAAAAAGTAATTTTGCACATTCCAGGTTTGGTGACTAATTTTCGATCATTTTTAGTTAAATTATGTTTTTGGGTCAAATCTAGTAGTTAGATAGCATCATCCGCCATTGTGAAGTTGACTTGAAACATGTTTGGTTTGCTGTGTTCAGTTTATTATCATGGATATATTTTGTAATAAAAAACAAAATATGGGCAATGAACAAGAAAAAGTTGACAAGTCAAGTCCACTACAGAGAGGAATACACGTAGGAATTTTCGGTTCTCTACCTTATAAAACCACCCGTAGGAATTTTCGGTTCTCTTCCTAATAAAACCACCCTTTTAAAACCCTGTCCCTGATTCAGTTTTCATTTAGTTGGCTGCTTTGGATATGCTTTGTATAGGTAAAGTTGGAGTTGTTTCCATTTTAAAAAAAGAACACATGTTATCTAGTGTAAGCAAACACATGTGAATTAAAACTTTATAGTATTACATTGATAAATTGCCAGAGCTGGATTTAGGCATACGCTTATCAAGATACAGCTTAGTGACTCACGGTCTGAAAGGAACTCGGAAATTGTCGGAATTTGTATGATTTATGTATTTTACCGTCTTTTAAATTTATATTAAGTAATAATTGAACCTGTGATTTGTTTGCATATTATGTTCGCAATTATTATAGCTGCAACATGTTTAACACTTACCAAAATAAAGCCTCTATAGGTTACTAAAGGTTAGGGCCTCATCAGGTCTAAATCCGGTCCGTGTTTGCCTTCCGTCTATAAATTCAAACTGTAAAACTGATAACTTAGCCAGTTAAGAATCCATCTGCCAGAAATACAACTATCAACCTCAACGTCTTGACCGATGCTGGTGATAACTCCTCAAAAGTTGGTCCGATAAATCAACATACTTACCCCAAATGTGTTGATAATAAGTGGGTGTAGCATCGTCTGTTCGTTAAAATGTGCAATTCTGCTTGCTGCAAATCTTTCTGGAACACACCTGCATAAACGTTAGCTGCCAGTATTTGGCAACAGCCATATCTAGCGCGAAATTAAAAATGACCACAGGACAAATACCGGTAAGTTTATAAAATGCACACTGATATATGCAGACAATATTGACTGCCGATGTTTGCAGGTTTTAATGAATAAGCGATATCAGCCCTCTAAACCGCAGCACAGCATCATTACGGGTAAGGGCCTGATTTATAAAAGCATGACTTGTTTGTTTTCTTTTCATGACTGAGCAATACAATAGAGAATAAAAGAAAACTACGTCTCATGCGGAGAAAATCGGAAATCATCAAGGATATCGGTGACATTCGTATTGAAAACAGTGCCTGTTAAAGGTATGGAACAAGCCTGATATATAGTCGGTAAATTAGTCTCCGACAAATAAGTTACTCAATTTGTTGAGCCTCAGACTTGGTATGAATCCATGGCGTTGGAAGATTCTTACATAACTATGACTTCGAACCAATTAAATCCTATAAACCAGGTAATTCAAATATAACGTCTAGTTTCCTAACTATCCATGCAACAGTTGGACCGTGATATCTGCGGTCTGTCAAAATCGCTCATGTAATACATGATAAACCTTTACAACGGGAAAAAAACTTAGGTCTCAATTTCAGAGCGGGTTACTGCAACATCATCTAAATTATATCCATGTATGATAATGCTAACTTAGTAACTGAAAACTTTAACCTGTTTGATGTTGTTGTTCTTGTTGTTCTTGTTGTTGTTGTTGTTGTTTTTGTAGGGTTTAACGCCATTTTTCAGCACACGATAGGCCATACACGGCGGCCAGTATTATTGTTGGAGGAAGAATCCGGAAAAAACCCCGGAAAGAACCACCGACCTACGAGAAGCTACTGGCAAGCTTTCTCACATAACTACATTAGACGAATCTTAGACTCGAACCCACGCATGAAGCTTTGATTTTCCAAGAAATAAACGGAAACGCCACATGCGCCGTGATTGAGAGATATTTGTTTACTGAAATAAGAATGCAGTTGCGAAAAGAGTTTATATTGACAGTCTTAATAATAGTTTATATTGACAGTCTTACTAATAGTTTATATTGACAGTCTTAATAATAGTTTATATTGACAGTCTTAATAATAGTTTATATTGACAGTCTTAATAATAGTTTATATTGACAGTCTTAATAATAGTTTATATTGACAGTCTTAATAATAGTTTATCTTGACAGTCTTAATAATAGTTTATATTGACAGTCTTAATAATAGTTTATCTTGACAGTCTTAATAATAGTTTCATATAATATTCCTGGCGAGTCAAAACAAATAATTCCTTACGACGAGTCAAAAGCTTTCTTTGTCTGACGGAGCATTTCTGAGTTTGGTATCCAGACCTCGTGCCCTTCGTAGATACAGGGGTGTAGGTACGATACTGCGATCGTATGCAAAGTATAGGGAGACACTATCCCATCCAAACAGATGACGTTTTTACAATTTAGAAAGAAACGAGGAACAGATAATATAACACCAATTTAAGACCGTAATCGATAATACATATTTACGAATACACTGATATGGCGCTGGCATTTGATATTAATAAAATCAGAGGTACGGTTCATCGGTATATAGGGGCCTAAAATATATGCCACAACATAGATAATCAAAGTACTGCATTATCTGAATTCTCTGTGGCATTATGATGCTGATTGTCTCTACCCCCACCCAACTCATCATGTTTACATTGTTGCATATTAATTTAGAAATAATTTTGAGGATTTAATGTATTAATCTGTTGAAGAAGCTCAAATTCATCTGTTTGTCACAGGATTCTCTTACAAAAATAAAGAAACAAAAGCAAAAGAAAAAAGTGAAGAAAAGAATTTTGACCTGTCTGGTTTTATAAAACATCATTGCAATATCGGTCCATTCAGATGCAATTGGTACCATCGAGTTATAACTACTTCATTGTGTACTGGTTCTTTGTTTCCTAGACGCTTGTATGCCTTTTTGGTCGAAAATTGCTTAATGAGATTATGACTGATCATTAGTGATGGGAATTGGTCAGAAATTCATAGTCGATAATCGGTTCCACTTAACCAACTGATCATCGATTATAATCGGTTACTAAGAGCAAATTAAATTTTTGTTAGTTATCTCTTTGATCAAGAGTTCAATATGTTTATAAATGTACAGGAGTATTCTCTTTTAATGACATGTATTCTTTAACTTGACAATAATATTACATTGCTTGTTACTTTTGTTCTATAACTTTGTTAAATGAGCGCAACTTTTTATGTCTGATCAGTCATATGTAACTGAAATACTGATGCAATCCCCTGAAATACTTTCATTCATATGTGATGTGTCTATAATTTAAAGTATAGAACTTTTTATTTTATTGATTTGCTCAACCAACTGATGATCGATTATAATCGATAATCGGAACAACACTACTGATCATGACAGAATCAAAGCATTCCTGTAATAGGAAGCGTTCCTGTGATAGGAAGCGCTTCTCAATGCAGCTAATTTATAATATGCAATGTTCTCAGTTGTGTAATGCGTGAAATACTTTCCATTGTGTAGTGTTTCCAATGCTCTCAAAGTATATGCAATGTTTTCCATTATGTAGTATATGCAATGTTTTCCATTGTGTAGTATATGCAATACTCTGAATCGTGTAGTGTATTCATTGCTCTCCATCGTGTAGTAAATGCAATACTCTCCGTCGTGTAGTAAATGCAATACTCTCCATCGTGTAGCAAATGCAATACTCTCCATAGTGTAGTAAATGCAATACTCTCCGTCGTGTAGTAAATACAATACTCTCCATCGTGTAGTAAATGCAATACTCTCAATCGTGTAGTAAATGCAATACTCTCAATTGTGTAGTAAATGCAATACTCTCCATCGTGTAGTAAATGCAATACTCTCCGTCGTGTAGTAAATGCAATACTCACCGTCGTGTAGTAAATTTAATACTCTCCATCGTGCATCGTGTAGTAAATGCAATACTCTCCATCGTGTAGTAAATGCAATACTCTCCATCGTGTAGTAAATGCAATACTCTCCGTCGTGTAGTAAATGCAATACTCTCCGTCGTGTAGTAAATGCAATACTCTCCATCGTGTAGTAAATGCAATACTCTCCGTCGCGTAGTAAATGCAATACTCTCCATCGTGTAGTAAATGCAATACTCTCAATTGTGTAATGTATGCAATAATGTAGCCCTTGCCATGGCGAAATACATTTAAATGGCATCAAGAGGAAGCCAAAGCTGTTCATTTTGTTGATTAAATATTGAGAACTAGTTTATACAATCTACAGACATCTACAGAAATTACAGCATAATCGATATAAAATGAATACAAGGTGAAACCATGTAGGTGCATGCTTTTATCTTTCATGCACTGCCATCACCGTCTGCCTATCACACTGAATGCTTGCTTTGTCAGCATTCTTCAAGATATTCTAATATTGTATACTTCACAGATCTTCAGATTACACTTTTTCTGAACGTTTCACGAGAATGCTTTTTATAAAATTGTATATTCAGAGTCAAATGTCACGGTTATTTTAGATACGATCACTGTCTTATTGCTATATATAGCTCCAAATCTCACGAACACGCTTGATAAAAATATATTATGTCATCAGATCAAAACCAGTTAGCTGCAAGTGGTGATGATATCGAGTATATTTTTAACACGAGAAGAGGAAAGCTGCTCTACTTTTTCTCAATCCTGCTTAACATTTATGATATTTAGAGCAATTGCCATTTCATTAACAAGCATTTGACTAAGTTATCTACAAGGAGAATTGATAAAGCTATTAGGCAGTAGTTCTCAAACTAATTTTCTCGAACCATTTGAACATTGCTGTGTATGGGCGGACCACTTTAACCATACTGAGGGTCTAAATAGGAGCAAGAGCTTGTATTTTAATATCATTGACCTTTACTTTTTAGCCCATTGGTGAGTTGCTTTTATTTATTATAGCAAGGTTCATGTTCTCGATCGCTTTTTTGCGATCATCTGAATAGACCTCGCGGACCACCAGTGATCAGCATATAAGTTTGGGAATCTCTGCTATAAAGAATATTGGACGTTCTTTTCTTTCAGTGACAGTACCTCATGCTTATTTACTCCGTTATTACTTTTCTTCGAAAAAAATTAACGAGTATTCATCGGAAAGAAATCATCATGGATTAAGATGAGTTATTTACGTATCAATTCTTTGAAACAATACATTTTTCTTTCAGTAAAACTTTAAAATTACACACATGAATCTGTTTAATTGTAAGTTTAAATGTTTAATATCATTTACTCTACCTATCTTGTTACGACTATACGGTCTTACACTAAGTAAGAGAAAAGAGAGACAAAAAAAAAGAACTTACAGTGAATTAAGTCCTAAAAGTTCTATCACAAGCCCAAATGTAAGCAGTTCCATATGAATTACAGCGCATTCCAAACAACGTTCCCTCTAAGCTGCGCGCGTGTGCACGCGCGCAGCTGCTCAGGCATCCCCGCGCAGCTGAATTGTCAATTTTTGGGTCATTCCAACGTTAAATTTTGCTCGTCTCCGTAATACTTACGCAGTGCACATCTACCATTCGCTTACAGGGAACGTTGATTCCAACTTAATTCCGATATTGACTGTGTTGATGTTCCTGTAGTCTCGAATGTGTTAACGTGCCCGTAGCTTGGATTGTGATGTATAATAATATTTTTAATTAATACATCCACCAAAGTAAAGGAAAATGAGCACGCAAGAATACAAATATTTAAAATAAACTACATTATTGAGAAAAACTGCGACAAAATAGAAGAACCAGGATGCAGGTCGTTCCCCCTTTGTAAAACATTAAAGCTGTCAACAAGTTTGGGAATTTTCAAGCGGATATCTGATGTCCTAGACCCAGACCCAAATAAGCAAGTTAACTTCCATTGATAATGATTTAAATATTTGATCCACACTCATAGAGAAAAATATTAGCTATGCATGATGTTGTTTACGTAATAAATGTTCCTGATCAGGTACACCATGGCCTTGATTTTCGATGAAGTCAATTACTAAATACAACTGTATATACCATATAATCCTTAAGAAAGGCCAACAAATAATACATAAAAATCTTTTGACTCAATTTCTGATATTGTAAACCCAATCGTGATTTAAAAACACTATATACAGCTTCACTTGAGGAGAAAAGTTTTACGTGAGTCAAACTGGAATCTGGATATGCATATAAACATTTATTTAACTATTAGGTTTTGGTATGATCCCTTGTTCTGATTGTTCATGAGTTTGAGATGACTTATTATTTGTAACCAGGTTTTTATCGGAACTCTGATATTTTATTGAGACGCTTGAGGTTATGAAAATACATTATCTAAAAGGATTGTGCCGTCAGTGATATTGACAGAGAGTTTCATATTAAAGTGCTTGAATGCATTTAATTTACCAGAAACAAAAAGAAGAAAAGATAATTTGTATGCACATCGTTCAGGTCAAATATGGTGTGGTTAACCCTATCCAAGTTTACTAATTTGAGGGAATTCCTATTGCCATTGTTATACCTGGTTCTCTGGCTAATCCTAAGAAAGATTCACACTTACCTGACATAAGAGGATAAAATCAACATTTTATCAATTATATTTAACTTGAAATTTATGAAACGGTTACTAAGTTAAAAATTTGCTGTTATTGTAATGATAAGGCTGCTAACAAAGACTCAGCTAAATTATATAATCTATCGGCGCCAGTGTGGAAGATTCTAATTCATGTGGAAGATTCCAATATACGTAGCGCACTCAAAATATCCAAATCATGACGAAGTACAAATCACGTGCGTGTTACACATGTGGTTGTACGTGACTGATCGGTGTTGATACGCACCAAATTTATAACACATGGCCTCGTAACTGATTTTCGGCGGCATGGTACTGCGTTATCTCCAAAGAACTCTGCTATTCAACTTATTGCTTTGAATGTCAGTTTGGTAAGTCTGGATTTGTATGGCGAGTATCATGTCACATGTTGCTAAAGTCTTCGGCAAATTTATCGTGTAAAAACATTTGTTGCGTATCTGTAAGAAATTGTTGGTGCGAAAGATGCATACTTGAGCCGTTTTTAAGTATTATTTTGAAAACGCACGCGCACTGCTAGTATGTATGGGTAAGAAGTGATATAATGTGGGCGTTTCAATATTTCTTAAATTCGTGACTGAACTTAAAATATATCTAACTGAAATAAATTGCAACACGTTTTGCTCATCGGAACGCTGTTGAATTATTTGTTTATTTTATTGCTTGATTACTTACTAGAGTACAAGTTTGATTATCCGGACACCGATTAGCTGCACTCTGTAATTGAACTGCATGTATTCATGTAGTCGGTGACTGATGCAGCTAGAAATATTAATATATATATATATATATATATATATATATATATATATATATATATATATATATATATATATATATATATATATATATATATATATATATATATATATATATATATATATATTATAATATTATAAATGTTGCATTTTAACTGACAATATTTTTTGACAGCTACATAGACATCTACTTTGCTAATAATGTCTCTGATTGATATCAGTTTTAGCCTGCGTTAATACTTCATGAGATTATAATCGTTCATGTTGTATAGGTGTAATCTTTTATCTTGAACGTGTAAAGACAGTGTAAACATGGCACTTATCGCCTTTTTTATCCTATACTAGGAAATCAATGTGTCACAATATCTTCAAAATATTCATGACGATTACCGCACATTACAAATGTACCTGTCAACACTACTCAAGGAGGGAGGAGCAGCGACGTTTCACACTCGAGATCGAATAAGGTGTCCAATCGAATTCTACTCTCTATCCAAAACTTAGATCGACGACAGGACATACATCACAATTAATTTTACTATATGTTCTCTACATATATTTCTCAGTACTGACCTTTCCACTGTGTGACAATCAATACAAATAACATGTTAAACTAACATACATGTACCTTCAAAGATGACTTCACGGTGAAGTTATCGAGCAGCATGTAAACAGAACACAGATTTCACTTCCGGATCATTACCAAGGCCTTATTACTCAATGTGCACTGTCGTCGAAATACACGACAAAAAAATGCATCAATATAACTCTTCTATCACCCCCAAAATGAGAGAGGAAAAATTATTTTTAAAAAGACTAGAACTACATTCGTGAGTATTGAACTAGAAGTGTTAAATGTGATGCGACTCCATCTACCACTGGGCTCGAAATTTTAATCTAAATAATCTTGTTGTGTTGTTGTGCCATAGAACATCATACCAAACCACAAAACAAAATAAAAAACAAACCAAGCATGAACTCGAATATATATATATATATATATGTGTGTGTGTGTGTGTGTGTGTGTGTGTGTGTATGTGTGTGTGTGTATGTATGCATGTATGTATGTACCAGGCATTATTCCCACTATGAAAACAAAGTCACATTGACAACGTTCTTTTGCATACCATTGGAATGTTTGATTTGTTTTATCCCCAAAAAATGAAAAAGTATGCTTCCAGCATTTTGTGGCTGCATTCATGTATAATATTTTGATGTAAAATGTAATGATTATCTTGCTGAATGAAAACCAGTTCGAATTCAACGTGATTATACATACGATATATTTTAAATAGTAAGAATACTAGAGCAAACTAAATGTTATATCTGCGACGCAATACATTTATGTATGCAAACTCCACCCCCCAGAAAAATGTTTCTATTGGGGCTGATTCTAACTTGACAAATATTCCTTGAGCCAGGACATACATTTTCGACCGCTCTGGTGGCCTAGTGATTAGTGTCCATCGTGGAAGCGGGAAGTCGTGGGTTCTATCCTCGGCCGAGTCATACCAAAGACTTACAAAAATAGTCCTAACAGCTGCTTCGCTTGATGCTCAGCATTAAGAGGTTAGTGTTAGGACTGGTCAGGATAATATGACTGGGTGGGACATCATGCTACATGTCTGCGGCATGATGCCCCAGTGCTAGACATCGCTATAAACTGTCTTATTGCAGACATCGTAGCAATATGACTGAAAAATTGTTAAAGCTACGTTAAAAATCCTAATAAAAAAAACAAGCAAACCATACATTTTGGTCCTCAATACCAACTGCCGGGAAGCGGTCAGTTTATGAAGTTTGGCATGTTCTGGAGCCACATAAACGAAAAGCAGTGATAGAAGAGCGTAGATCGTGTTTGCACAACATTTCCATCTATATCCCATGAATTAGCCAGTAACTAGATTTTCATAATTGTGTCTTTATATCAATCTCTAATAAACACAGTATTTGTTTAGTCAGGGTAATTAAGGGCTAAGTTAGTCAAGCGTCTGCAATGACCAGCATAACAAACATCATTAAATCACTTGTTTGTCAGCGTGTTGTCTATTTTTTTTAATTCTTTCTCGTCACAATTCCGGGCAAAAATGACTGAAATGACAACTTAGTACTAGGGCTGATTAAGCTGTCAAAGGTCAGTGCAACCAGTAACGTTATTTACCAGTTTCACTGGAAAACAATTTGTTATAGTAAATGGCACAAATTCAACAAGTTTCAGTTGCTTTCCATAGCCGATCACTTCTATTTAGGCATTATGGGATTACATGTACCTGTCCTAATAGTTATGGACTGTTTTTTTTTTCTCTTTCATAAACAGGTGTTAATATATTGTTATGAAACAGTTTATTTATTTAAAATTATAGTCAATACACATATTAGATTGAGCTTAGCAAGACAACGAAAATAACTAGCGAAATGGGCACAAGTGTGTGGAACTATTGCGTTTGTGTTAGCGTCGATGGTGCAGAAGGATAGATGCCATCATACATCGGTGGTCGTAAAATCCTTCAAGTGGAAGGAAATCATCATTCTATAACTATTGTACACACTCCCGAGTATAATTAGCAGTTAACGAGGAATCACAACAATGAAAGCATAACTGAATGATGACCTAAGTTGTTCTTTGAAAAAAGCTACGTAACCATTGTAAGTGAGCAAGTCAATAAACAGAGCGCGCACACGCACACACACACACACACACACACACACACACTAAATGATAATTGTAGCTTACATAATGTATTGAGACACCAGTGGAAGCACTGCGTGTTGTTTTGCATAAAGACTTCAGACACCAATAGAAGCACTCAGTGTAGCTACACCAAGTATTGAGACACCAGTGGAAACACTCCGTGCTGTTGTTTTGCACAATGAACTGAGACACCAGTGGAAGCACTCCGTGCTGTTGTTTTGCACAATGAACTGAGACACCAGTGGAAGCACTCCGTGCTGTTGTTTTGCACCATGAACTGAGACACCAGTGGAAGCACTCCGTGCTGTTGTTTTGCACAATGAACTGAGACACCAGTGGAAGCACTCCGTGCTGTTGTTTTGCACAATGAACTGAGACACCAGTGGAAGCACTCCGTGCTGTTGTTTTGCACAATGAACTGAGACACCAGTGGCAGCACTCCGTGCTGTTGTTTTGCACCATGAACTGAGGCACCAGTGGAAGCACTCCGTGCTGTTGTTTTGCACAATGAACTGAGACACCAGTGGAAGCACTACCGTGCTGTTGTTTTGCACAATGAACTGAGACACCAGTGGATGTACTCAGTGAAGTTTTTACGTCATGTAATGAAATTCTGATGGAAACATTCAGGATAAGTAAGAAAGACTATTTATCTTCGATCTTCTTGCTTCAGTCTCTTTGACATAGCGTTTATTACCTTGCTAGAAATATCTGATAAATAAAAATAGAATTATCAAATGGGTAATTAAAAAAAAAATTAACATTCTACAGTTACGTTTAGCCAGCAACCATTACTAATACATTTCTGGAATCTTTCATAAGTTTAAACTGCAACAGGTTGTGTCATGAAAATGTCTATATAGCTGACAATTAATTAATGATTTGAAGCTACATAAAGCCGAGCCTTCTAATAACACATTAAACTACTATTTAACTTCCGCTTGCCAGCAAACTTCACCAACACACGTTCAGAATTCAGCCATTTGCAATACTATTCCCACAACTTTCCGCCCTCTCGCCAAAAATATCACTTGACCCGCAGAAGTTGATCTTTAAGACTTCCTTTGATGCTTGATATATAAACGGTATACCAATTGCTCTGCCTTTGTCAGCAATGGTATAATGCGATGACGTTGATGTTTTAAAACCTGCTTAAAGCCTATGAAAATACATACATAAATTGCACTGGTTTTGTAGCCCAAGTTTCCAGTAAATGTTTCCGTACATGAATGGATGTTAAGACGTTTCTGTTAAGAACATTATCGATTAGTTGTGTCTGAAATCTTAAATTAATATTGTTTCGATGTAGATATAGTATTCAGATATTTTATTTAGGCATCCGATTTAATTCTTTGATGACATCCCCATCTAATGAGACTTCATCTAGTTATGAGGATACCCCACCCCATCTCAAGAAAATAAATTAAAACTCACCATATACATATAGATATAAATTGCTGGCTTCACTCTTGTTTCTCGTCAAAATGATAACCCGTGTCAGGTTCGATTGGAACCTTCTCATTTAAACGTTTCTTGTTGTCGTAACAACTGATGTAACAATCTCGATTCACACAAGTATTCGTGTCACCATTTATTTCTTGCAAGAAATTGAATACACTCCTATTTAAGCGTATTTTTGTCATATTGATCACGAAGCTCATTTTAGCTTCATCCAAGCTAGTAGAAATTGCAATGCCCTTAAATCCTAATGTAATTTATTATTGTTGTTGTTGTTAATATTCTCATTATTATTAGTGTTGTTGTATGTTAAGGTATCAAAACGCCAAGAAATGAACATATTACACAACTATCCTTACTTTCAGAGTGAAGACAAAATGCAAAATTAAATATATAATAAAAGAGAACAAGAAAAATAATATATATATATATATATATATATATATATATATAT
Source organism: Unio delphinus (assembly GCA_029339505.1). Classification (NCBI taxonomy): domain Eukaryota; kingdom Metazoa; phylum Mollusca; class Bivalvia; order Unionida; family Unionidae; genus Unio; species Unio delphinus. The sequence continues at coordinate 2,135,530 of JAQISU010000098.1, forward strand.
ATATATATATATATATATATATATATATATATATATATATATATATATATATATATATATATATATATATAATTATGGTTTTCTTTGTAAAAGCTATGCATTTCCAATCGAAAAATAAATGTCTAAATGGATCAAGTTTGAGGAAAGTAAGTTTTGTCCACAGAGTGTGTTATCGTGGCAGAACGAACAAAGATCTCTTTATCTTCATTTCCACCACCTGTCTGGAGGTTACGCAAACTATCGGTTACAAGGGAAGTAACTGAAACATGTGTCACTGTATGAATTACAAATAGGAATCACTAAAATAAATCTGCTTAGATATTACATTTGCATTTCGAAACTTGAATTCTTCAGTTTGGGGAGAGAAGCTTAGTTCGGGAACCGCAGGCGAAAGCGATTCGCTTTAAAAATATTTATGACGTCTGCATGAGAATCATTTTTTTAAAATAAAGGGCGTTGTCTCGTTCGTTTATTTACACACTCGAAGATCTTAAAACATCATGACATACGTATAAAATTTGCTTCTTAGAATGGTTTGTTTCCAATGATTAGCAGGTTTTTGTTGTTTTGTTTTGGGTTTTTTTTTCCGGGGGGGGGGGTGCGAGGGGTCTATACTTTTGGGTGCTATTTCTGGAAGAAATATTTAAGATTGTATTAGCATATTTCGTGTCGGGTTATTTTCTAATAGTAGTCAGTTTGTGTGTCTAGCTTCTTATCATCTGTTGCAAGACATCCAAACAAACATGATGATGTTAGAAATCAGATGGCTTACAACATTTTCAGAGAGATAACAGGTTAAAGGAATGACTACCTCTTTTGTGTCAATACCGAAGCTCTTATTACAGTAACCAGTGATGTTATTATATGATCATATTTCTGTTAGATGTATTATCGGTCTTTATTCTCGTTTTTTTCTGTCTTAGTTGAGGTAACAATGTTCATATATGAACAAGATAAAATCACATATCTGTACGATACTGGTTATAGCCCCTTTCAGAAATCTCGATATCTGCGCTTTCTTTCCGAACCATTTAGTGAATGGAGTCTGCGCTAGAATCATTTTCAATAGGTTTTGCCGCTGGTCGACATTCACGGATTGCAAAACAGAACAAAGAAAATGAAATTATATTTCTCGTCATTGGCAAACTGTTCAGTTAAATGCCCTAAATAAATTTAAAGTAATTAATAATCAGTAGATATTATGGATACAATCATATATCAAAATACTATAAATACAATCATATATCAAAATACTATGGATACAAATCATATATCAAAATACTATGGATACAATCATATACAAAAAATCTATGAATACAATCATATATCAAAATACTATGGATACAATCATATATCAAAATACTATGGATACAATCATATATCAAAATACTATGGATACAATCATATATCAAAATACTATGGATACAATCATATATCAAAATACTATGGATACAATCATATATCAAAATACTATGGATACAATCATATATCAAAATACTATGGATACAATCATACATCAAAGGGTATGTGTATAACCTGTGTACATACCTGTAACTGAATTTTTAAAAAATGTAAAAGATTATGTTCGAATAATAAAATTGTTAACACGCCATTCTATCGCAAATGAACAACAATAACAACCCAAGCATACCAAAAAAAACAAACAAATAAAAACGAATTACAACTAAACTCATTTTAAAAGTAACATTTTATTTAATCAAGTCAGTTATAAACCTTCATTCTTGATATGTTCTATATTATGCATAACGCTTAGAATGTGCATTGATGATTAAATCCTTCTGTTAACATTCCTTGATTTAAAAAGATCACTTACAATTTTTTTTAAAAAATAATGTCCACTGCGTACTTTGTTTCATTGCGCTAAATCTTCTTTACTATAAAAATTCGGTCATTAGCATTATTTAATGTAAGAGTTTCCATTTGCATACGACGATTGAATACTTTCTGAAAATGGTATGTTTCATAGAATGTATATAGGCAATTTTGAAAATTAATTATATTTTCTTTTGTACGATGCAAACAGTCACGTATGCATCTGATGATTAAAAACTTTCTTCAATGAAAAAAATAATGTCCATGCCTTATCTTTTTCCAACTTATTCCATTTTTTCGTTGTGTATTTTAGTCATACTGATGTATAAATCCACTGATCACGTTTCACAACAGCTCCCCCATTTAACAAAGTTCTTTTACAAACGGTGAACTGTATACTGTTTTAGTTGTGTGTACGTCCATTCACCTACGTTAAACTATCTGACTTTGAAGTGGACCCAGAGCACATTTAATTCTACTATATATTCTCTATATTTGCTTCTCAGGACTGAACTCTCCACAGTGTGACAACCAATACAAGTCATATGTTAAATCTAAAATACCTTCAAGGATGAATTAACGGCGAAGTTGTTATAGGTTCACCGGCATTTCTATGAGCGGCTCGACCTGAAACAAGCTAAAGTGCAATGGAAAACATATTTCACTTCCGGATCATCACCAAGACGTTATTACTCAATTTATACTGTTGCCAAAAGACAAACAAACAACCACATCATACGCTCATATTCTAAAGAATAAACAATTAACTTTAAATCCATACAAAGAATGCCGATATCTAGCTTTTGTATCACTATCAAAAGGGAACAGGAAAAAAAAAATCCTATAAATATAGACTCGGACTACATTCGTACTGAACCGGGGCTATTGATTTGATCTGATTCCAAGTAACCCCTCCCCCCGTGCCGCCTCCCCAGTATATTTGACAATTTAAAGGCTTTTATGTGTTTCCATATTCCCCATGGTGAATATGTTTGTTTTTCTACAACAACAACAACAACAACAACAACAAAAAAGAATTTGGAAGACAAACTTTATTATTCTTGTTCAGGGAATGCCGTTTGCTTTTTGTAATATATTGTTTTACGGTGTGTCGTACTCAGAAATCCATAGAGCTGGTCGTTTTGTTTTCCTTCCCGGTAAATTTCTTTATTACATACTTCCCTCTTAGGTCTTTCGAATGGTACCTATAACAAGGTCCCTAAATTTAGTGATCTGGCCAAGGATCAGTCTAATGTATTGTGTATATGATATGTTATATGTGTATGTTATATTGTGTATGTTATGTGTATGTTATATGTGTATGTTATATTGGGTATGTTATATTGTGTATGTTATATGTGTATGCTATATTGTGTATGTTATATTGTGTATGCTATATTGTGTATGTTATATGTGTATGCTATATTGTGTATGTTATATGTGTATGCTATATTGTGTATGTTATATGTGTATGCTATATTGTTTTAATCATGATATATCGTGTTTGTGTTATGACGGACTACATATTATTGTTGTTATGTTATGACATGTTGGTTGAGAGTAAGGCATGCATTTTATTGTAAAATTAGGTTATGCTTTTTGCCGTCACCAACATGAGTTTATCCTATATATCATCGTCGATAGACGACAAGCAATCTACTCTGCTTCCAAGAAGTGTCTCCAATTGTATATCGTCTTCTTGATTGAATAAATTAACCCCGTCTCTCACCTCTAAAGTGTCAATCACCCTCTCAAAGAAGACGTTTCGTTCTTCAAGTAGCATTTCACAACCTAAGATAAGATGTTTCGCTCTGTTTTCAGTCTCTTTTCCACAGAGTTTTAAAATCCTAACTTTTCCAACAGGCATGACCTATAGTTTCACTATTTCAGAGAGAGGCCATAACATAGATGGAAATTTACGCCCAAGAAACCATATACTGCTTGATTGTAAGTCCAAATGAATGTTTCTGAAGTGAATTTAATCGCTACTTAGTTCAATATCTGTTTTCCAGGTAGATTCTTCGAGGTTTTGAATATTATCAATAATATACCGATTCCAAACAAGTTTACCTTCGGTTTGTACTCTTACTACATAGTCTAAGAGAACACTTCCCATACCATATTTCTTGAATATTTTGTCAATATCTGCTATAAACCCAGTCTGTGTTAGTGGATTGGTCAAGTACTGACATAATCGCAAAATGAAAATCTTTTTCTTATCTTTGTATGCTTCCATTGACCAGAGTCCTAAGGTACTACGCGTTGCCTCTGTGGGCGAATATTTATCGCGAGCTTGCATACGTCGCGCTGCATATCTCTGACATAGCTCAAGTTCTTCTATATTGGTGTTTGTCATATTCGACAATAATTCACATCCATATAGGACTGAGGGTAGAATGATTCTTTTCCAGATATTTATACTTATTAGAGGGTTCATTACCCCGTCTCTGATACCAATAAAATAAAAAGAGTTTAATAAGTGTTTACCTTTATCGCATGCTTCTTTTATCGCGTAGTTTGGTTTAAAGTTGTACTTTAGAGGTATGCCGGCATATTTCTTACTTTTGACTACTGGAATTGGCGATTTGCTGAATAGAAAAGAAGGGATATCAGTTCTTCTTTTGTTTGTAAAGAGGATGCTGCAACTTTTATCTGCGTTATATTTCAATCTCCACCTTTTCGCATAATTAGAGATTGTATCGAGCAGATGCTGCATCGAATGATGCGAATCAGCCATTACAGTTGTGTCATCCGCTAATAAGACACACGGCAGATGGAGATCGACAAGTTTTAGGCCTCGCAAAGTGTGATCTAAATCAGTATTCAAATCGTCTATCATAACGAGAAAGAACCAAGCAGATAAGATACGACCCTGTCCTACACCCTGCTTAATATTGAAATATTTGGACAATTTGCCCGCAAATAAAGCAGAACTGGTTACTCCCTTAAACGAGTATTTCATGATGCGCCACGTCTTCCCTTTTATGCCAAGTTTGTACAGCTTGTAAAATAACCCATTGTGCCAGACTGTATTGAATGCCTTAGCATTATCAAGAAATGTTGCATAGACAGGAGTATCTGTATCCATATAGTAGCATATAGATTCTTTGATACAAAACGCTGCAGTGATACTACCACAATTATTCATAAAACAATGTTACAATGGATTTGGAAAATTAATGTGCTAAGAAAATATAAGTAGTCTATTATATATAATTTGCTCTAGGATTTTCTAAAGTACTGGAACTATAGTTATATCACGGTAATTATTCATATCTAATTTGCTTTTTCCCCCTCCTTTAAATGTCGGTATTACTAAACCTTGTTTAAAATGGCATGGGTACTCCTCGGCCTCGTACACTTTTTTGAAGACAGTTTCAAGTAATTGTACACTGCTTTGAGTGTCCGCAAACAGTAAATGCTTGGCAACAATACCGTCGTGACCACATGCCTTGTCTTTATTGAGAGAACTAATTGCACTACCGATTTCTTCTCTAGTAGGAATTTTGTCAACAACTTCATCAAAGTGGGAATGGGTTTCTATACTCTGTTTTCTAACCTCTGCTAAGACCATCTGGTAGTGATTCTCATCGTACAGATAGGTATTGTCAGGTAGTGACAAAGTGGAAAAATGATTTGCCCATAAGTCTCTTATAGAGTCGTGGTCGCGTACAATTTTTCCGTTAGATTCAATTTCGTATATGCAATCACATTTATGTCTTTTATTCCGTATAAACTTATAGAAAGTGGAAATATCGAGCTCTGCAGCCTTTTCAAGCTCACTGAACTGTTCTCTATCACACATTTCTTTTGCTCTCAGTAATTCTTTTCCAAACAGTTTCTTCGCTTTCTTATAGTTCGCGTATGACTGAAATTTCCATCCTCTTGGCCTATCATTAGAGATCCATACCCTACGTTTCAGCCTCATTTCTGTATGAAACTTTTTTACGTTTAGTAGTTTCCAATAGGGGTAAGCGTACGGGCAAAACCTTTTTATGGGCAGAAACCTAGAAGCTGCGTCATGTAAAATCTTTACCGTGTCTTGAATAATAACTTCAATACCGACATTTGTCACTAGTTCTGTCTTATTCAGTTGCGCTAAAAATTTATTGCGTGTTGCTTCCTTATACATATTTATTTGTTCTGCCGATGCTTTCTTCCAATTTATGGAGGGAATTATATGCTTGTCAGCCATGATTATATTATATGCAAAAGGAATGACCAACTCTGTTTTTACAGGATGATGATCTGAAATGTTCAAAGGATGGTCGATTGAGAAAAATGTAAAGTCAGGCCCTTCACAAATAGATTGACTATTAACGGATATTAAGTGCCTATCGGTCAGAAACTTTTCTAGAATAGCGCCTCTAGCGTTTGTTGTTAAACAGTTCATTTTGGAGTTAAGCAGTGAACTTAACTGGCCATTGAAGTCTCCCGCGAGTATGGGAATGCCTTCTTTACAGAACATATCAAACTGTCCTTTAATTCCTCCATTGTTTCATAGTAACTTGCAATAGGAAAATTAGTTGATGGCAAAAGTGCTCCGAATATAACATATTTCAATTTATCATTACATATTACCTCTATCCCTAAGACTCTATCGCTGCCGACGCTCAACAAAGGATTAACGCAGAGTGACTTCCTATATAGGATTGCTATGTATGTATGTATGTATGTATGTATGTATGTATGTATGTATGTATGTATGTATGTATGTATATATATATATATATATATATATATATATATATATATATATATATATATATATGTATGTATCTATGTATGTATCTATCTATGTATCTATTATTGCTTCTTATATCTGATTTAATATATATTTAACTGTTTGCTTGTCAGTTTTAAATTCTTTTTATTTTTAGTTACTTCTATTGTAACTGTATTCACTAGAGATGATGCTTTTATCAGAAAATCGGTTTGCCTGAATTATGGTAAACAAGTAATGTTGACCTAGATCCTTACCATGATTCAAGGTTAGTGGCACCCACGTAAACAAATTTTTTATTATTTTAAAAATATGGTTGTTGTCAAGGACGAGATGGGAATAGTGAATTAAGAAGTAAACAACTTTCTATTTTTTTAAAATAAAAATGAGAGTATCGTCAGGGTCATGTGAGGAGTATGTGATATAAACAATCACGTGACTGCTTTCCCGCATTCGTGATTTCGCAAATTGGGATTTTTCGAAACTGCGCATTAGAATACGATATAATCTTTGGTTTAGTGAAATATGGTTAGTAAAGTCGTTTTCTTTTGTTTTAGCCAGCTTTTGAATCATTGTTAACATTTCTTCAGTTCATTTGGATTTTAAAGGATTAATTCGTATCGCTGAAACTATTTGATGTGCTCATACAGTATTCTTGGACAAAGACAGTTTAGCAAAAATGTATTCGGATTTCCAACACCGGAGTCTTAAATATTGTGTTTCTTCAAGAAACTGTAGATAAGCACACACAAAAGTTTAGCGTAAGTCATCGTCTTACATCGTAGATTTTCCAACAGAACTCGAACATAAATCTATTAGAACATTTCATTACTAGAACTTTTGTAATTTAATTTGTGGATTATTCTTGGGTTGTTTTTCGATTGGATTCTTAAAACTTTATGTTCCTTTTTCACTTTTACAATCTTTATCCATGGATATAAAATATTTGTTCAAAGAGACCAGAAAAAAAAATGTCCTTTTATGTATGTAATTCTTTACAAATTTTAATTAGATTTTAATGTTTATAAATTCAATATCATAGGCGGGTAGTGATTATAATGCGCGGAAGATACCACAATTTCGTAAATTGCCGAGTTTTTCCGAGTTTTAATGAGACAACATATCACGTGGTCCCGTGACGCAATACTAGCCATTCCTCGACTACAAACAAAACATGGGAAGCGAGGCAGACAGGAGGAGACCAGATTTGGGTTGCACATTAAAAAGTTGAATCTGCTTTTGAGATAAGCTCATAACTATATATGTTGAAGTATATCGTGTAACAATGTGTTTAAGACATGACAGCAGAAAAGTACGGCAGTAAGAAGGTGCTCATATTTCATATTTTGGAATTTTAAAAAAAAAACAACAAAACAATGTAATTTAAAAATAAATGCGGATGCATTGTGTGCTGTGCAAAAATGTGATAATGATTAAGTGATGGTGCCCAATGCAATTTTTTTGTTGTTGTTGCCACAATGCAATAAATTCATTTAAGAAGGATGAGAATCAATCATACCATATGTAAATAACATATTCATTACCTACCCACAACATACAAGCGCGCGCGCACACACACACACACACACACACACACACACACACACACACACACGCACACATAAGGATTGATATATTGTAAAATATACATCCTTGAGAGATAATTCTGAATTATGGGCGAAGAGACTTGATATGGGACCGATTTGTGTGTGAAACAATATCTATTACAGGGCAGGTGTAAAGGACATTGAGAACGGTTTTCATCGGACGTAATTTAAGCGTTAGTTTTTCACACAAACACACACACACACACACACACACACAAATAAATATGAAAAGCGGAAATGTATAAGTAATTAATTTAAACATTAAGAAGCTTCCTTCTTATGATTCAATTACAGTGTATTTTACATGCAGGCTACAGTTAGCGTATTAACAAATTTGATAGTATATACTTTGTCTCGTTAAAACCGAACTGGTCAGTGCTAAAAGAAATGTTTTTAAGCATAGACCCCAGGCTTATGACTTAAATAAATCACTACCCCTGACTGAAATTCCACAAACTTAAGCAGTTAACTCTCTAGCCGGGAGAAGAAAAAAAAAAAAAGAAACTCCCAAGTTTGGAGGTATTTCCTCGCCTACGTCTCTGTCTCGTAATATTTCCTGATTTTCGCAGAGAACTCCCAATTATTTCAATATGTCTGTTAGATTTCATTTCTCAGAAGAAGAAAAACCATTATATATATATATATATATATATATATATATATATATATATATATATATATATATATATATATATATATATATATATATATATATATATAGTTACGTGCTTAGGCTCGAATAAGCAGCAACACAGAAAGAGTGAAAACTAACAAACTTGTATAAATTGAACAATGAATTTATTAAGTACAATTATTTTCATAAAATAAATACACTTACAGTTTTAGAGAATCAAATCCAACATTAATCCAATATAGAATCACAAAAATAATCCACTAATGGAATTGCAAGAGTCCTGATAAATATATGTTCTAATAATTCCAGGTTCGAATCTTGACGATGTAATCCAAAATGGCTGACAATGTCACGTGATGCAGTTCTCGTTTAATTATCATCCAAATGAATTATGAGCACATGTTTTCTCCTCCAAATAGATAATAAATCCTCTTTCTTCAATGAATTGACACAAAGTCCAGAACAAAATAATTAATATTAACACTCAAACATGAATTACACAACTGTTAATTTTAAAGCCCAAAATTATACTAATGTTAGTTTCCAAAACACAGCTATATATATGTAATTCCCTCGTAAACAAAATGGAATCATGTGATTCTGGAAGGTCATAGAAAGAAGCTACCTTCACCAAGTCACGTATTGAAAGAATGAACCAGAAAAAAAATCAGCCACTAATTACTAAAAATAAAAAGTTGTCCTTGAAATTAACCAATAGTATTAAAGACCTGTTTATTAATCTAAAGCAAGGTCAGATAAAGAGGTAACCAAGCCATGGTCAGACTGTTTACAACTAGAGTCTAGGTCAACCTGAATTTTCCAGAAAAAAAACAAACTAAGGAATATCAAACCCCAAATGACAAATTTGGATTTAACAATAAAAAATAAATTAATTAAATCCAATAGCCGTAACAAGAGAGAGAGAGAGAGAGAGAGAGAGAGAGAGAGAGAGAGAGAGAGAGAGAGAGAGAGAGAGAGAGAGAGAGAGAGAATTCTTTATTGCTTAACGTGTATTTGCCCAGTCCCCCCATCCTCACCCCTAGTAATTGTATACTGCGAGTGCTTAGAAATCACTCAGCACTGCATTGTGGTTAACATTACTAAATACAAAACACAATTGGCAAAGGCAGATTACTTAATAACAATACAAAAAATGTACAGACCCCGACTCGAACACATTCGTACTCAATAGAAAAAAATATATGTAAAGCAAAAAATGACACAGGAAATATATTCATTAAATCAATAGGTGTTCATAATCCAAATTAAATTCAATACACCGGACTTTGCTCAAAATTCCAAATTTAAATAATCAAAACATATATATTAGAAACTGAAAGTGATGTCCCGACTTGGAGGGCAAACATCACCAAACAAGACAACTGGAAAACATTTGATACAACATGGCTGTCCCTACACATAAAAAAGAGTAAATATTTACATATAGCCTACAGAAATATAGCACCAACATAAAGAGCACACACGGGATATAGGTGACCTCTAGCCAAGGTCGACAAAAAAGAACCAGGGAAGAGACTCCGAGATTTGGTAAAGAAACCCGACTCGCACGAACAATCCTATAGAAACAATAGAGAAAATAAAAATACCCCATTCAAAATTAAATATAATCCCTATGGGAAAAACTAAACTTTAATGGAAAAACCAAAATATAAAACTCATAACTACACATCATTGGGCTTACAACATCACATAAACACTTTTATCTATTTTTTTTTAAACTGGGGGGAATCTGTCTGGGCTCTCCCCTACCCCACCCCTCAAAAAACACAACAAGAATGCGTTGGAATTAGCAGACACTGGTAAGACAGGCACTCCAGTCAAGGCAGTTCATTCTTCACTAGGGGTGCATGGTTCAGATATGTGTGACATACATACACACACACGCACTCAGTTTTGCCATTTGTTTTGTGCTATTCAATTGAAGGATTTTGTGTTCCGAATCGTGCCCATTGAGTTTTCACGCTCAGATCGCTAAAATCGTGAAGAAATTGTTCATGAAAATCGATTCCTAAAAAAATAAAGTTTAAATTTAATTTAATTGAAGTTAGGAAAGTCTTTATTTGTAACTTCAGATATATTTATGTAAAGAGTTGTTTCTCAGCTATTTAATGACACGGTGTGAGGACTGATTCACTGATACAAATTACATAAATTACATGTATATTCTTTTACATTTTTTATGAGCTTGAATGTACCAGCCATGTCGAGTAGAGTATTCAAGCGATTTCAGCTCGAGTTTTACTAGTATATAGATAAATTACACAATATAGCTCGGATTATGATCAAGTGAATACTTAAATAATAGATTATAAATACAATTTTCACATTAATCATTGCGAGAAGAACACCCCTTCAATACGATCTCTTTCAAAAACCTGCAATATTTTAATATGGACGTCTAAAGTGACTGCGTTACTCGGGTAAGCATGATCTAAAAGACTGTTTCTTATAGCTATTATTGAAAACAAATAATGATATTTAAATGTAATCTGTGGGGTAATATATTAACCCAAAAACATGAAACGACCTGATTTTGTTGCAGCGGCAACATTAAAAGGACTTGATTACTCTAATCACCTGCAGTCGTTTTTACTCCAATAAATTTATTAAATAGCATGCATTCTTTATACAAGGCAAACCTTCTCTGACACCAATTTTTCTTGATCCTCTACCGGCACAGCGGTACACATCTGCAACCTGCCTAGCATGGGTTGATAAGAAGCTTAGGAAGCGAAACGGACGGGTTTTCAGTCTCTCTAGTGGTGGTTTTGATTTTCTCCTGTCCGTTTCGTTCATAAAGGAAATGGAGTGATAGTGTAGTCTAACCATACGATTGAATAGTACAACGTCTCTGACATTATATGTGAACACAATATTAATAACGTAACAAAATTATATGAAGAATTTTAAATGTGAAGAAAGATGATAGTTAAAAAAATACGTTTTTTAAGTCATTTGAGAATCAACCAAATGTATTAGTTAATTTTTCCAAAACTGTACGCATATGCATTCAACAATGCAGAATAGTGATTAGTGACAATACAAAAATAATCTAAAGCGATAATTTACGTCGTGAAATTTATTAGATCACTGGCGCTAAATTCAAGTGTAGAGGTTAAAAGCTGATTGATCGTTATTGATTCTTTTCAAGGGAATTATGCTATCATCGTTCTCTTCACGTGTCTTTTTATGCTAAATGTTCCCTCCACACGAAAAGTATCCAGCAGCACCCCCTCTTGGAGTTATGATCACGGACTCAGCGGTACCTTCTAGGAACTATCTTTCGAACAAGTTGCTGGAATGTCTCACAATATATAACATGCAGAGATAAGCCCGTTTTCTCCCCCATTTAAGATATTAACGACATACGCTTAATAATTCAGTCTGTTAGCAAGGTGACATTAGGAGGACATAACGTCTTCATGTTTGCATTCAGATCAAACCCCTGCTCCCAGAACCTCCAAATGGTGGTACCGTCCCCCATGGATCATCGTGCTTTCTGCTTTATAGGTTAATGTCTCATTTAATTGAATTAATGATAATTTGGCTAAATATTTCAGAATGTTTTCAATTAAGCTTTACATGTTATCAGAGAAACATGCTGGAAACGTGACAAACCTTGCGACAGCTTCATCGCTAATGATATAATGCAGTGTGTCTGTTCTACCAAAGTCTTTCGAGGTATTTTGATAGTGAAATTCATTTGAGGAAGAGAACAAAGATACATAAATGTGTTGTTATAATCTAACCGGTTGCCTAACATGTGAAAAAAAAAAACATCAGGCTCTTGCAAATTACCATACCCTAGAGAGTTAAAAAGTTGAACAATTAAATGAAATAAAATAAAAATAAAATAAATGTATGCATCGTTTCTTCAAGTTCATTAGTTGTGGCCATGTATATATTAAACTTGTTATGGTATATCAAAATGTGGTCATGTATATATTAAACTTGTTAAGGTATATCAAAATTTGGCCCTCTGTATACATTAAACTTGTTAAGGTATATCAAAATGTGGCCATGTATATATTAAACTTGTTAAGGTATATCAAAATGTGGCCCTGTATATATTAAACTTGTTAAGGTATATGAAACTGTGGCCCTGTACATATTAAACTTCTTTAGGTATATCAAAATGTGGCCCTGTATATATTAAACTTCTTAAGGTATATCAAAATGTGGCCCTGCATATTATTATACTTCTTAAGGTATATCAAAATATGGCCCTGTATATATTAAACTTGTTAAGGTATATCAAAAAAAAAATGGCATGTGTTATCAATTATAAAGTAAATCGCGTAATGTACTTCAGAAAAGAATATAACTTCAATTAGAATACTTTTCTCGACTATTCAAACAAAAAATAAATATTCAAATATTAAATTTTTACCAAGCTAGTCTGGCAGCCATTTGTAAAAGAACGAAACAGGACAAAATTTAAACTATGCATTGCTTAATTTATTTACAAGGAGAGAACTTTAAACCATGTAAATCGCATCAAATTCAAAAATCGCTAATGGGTCATGTTCTGGTGACCTTTGATTAAACTGAAATGCAGCTTTCAGAAATGTGTAAGTAATCAGACTATTTGGCACACGTACGTCCTCTAGCCATACTGCCCACTCTCCCCAATCGCGAACGTGTAAGACTTCAACCGATAAAATTAGCGATTATGGTAATAACATAGGACACATTGCCATAACCACTAAACGGTAGCTCTCTAATCTTCACAAAGTACAGTAGATATCTGATTTAATCAGAATGCAGCTCACACTATATTTTATGCCGACTGGATGGGAGTAATGTGTGTCAATAAATACCACAGTAGAAAAGAATGGAGAAAGGTGTTTATACCTTTATTAATGTTGGCTTAAATACTAAAATGCTATTCAAATACTTTCGACGAATATTCAAATAAGAAAATTTAGTATTTGTTTCCGTTCAAGAAAAAGAAATTAATTCTTCATGTGCTAAAATTACTAACACATCTTGCTTTAAAATATTATAATTGTCACGATGAAAATAAACAATTACTTTTTTTATTGGCAACGTCAAGCAGGAACAGCGTACTTATCCAGCACAATTTACTTCGTGTACGAAAGGAAAAAATATGTATGCGCAATTTTGAATATACGATTAAATATATGCAATTAAAAAAGTCCACATCACTGAATATTTGTAGTCCTTGTTCCATAACTGAAACTTGTTGGTCTGACATGCATATTTTAGGAGTGTTTCTTTCCCCAAACACTGCCATTGCAGGTCATTCCCACAAAACAATCATTACAGTGTATTTCCACAAAAACTGCCATTACAGTGTATTCGACAGAATTGTCTATATGGTGTATTCCCACAGAACTGTTAAACTATTAGTGTGTTTCGATGGAACTGGAACTATGGAGTATTCACTATAACAATATCCAATTAAAATATCGTTAGACGACACAGACAGCCTAAACATGGTAGACTGAATATTTCAAGCAGCTTGTAGTATAATATCTAAACAGTTGTTACAGCTGTAGGAACACACACACACACACACACGTACACACACACACACACACACACACATATATATATATATATATATATATATATATATATATATATATATATATATATATATATATATATATATATATATATATATATATATATATATATATACATACAGTATTACATTTTACAAATTGTTTGTTACAAACACAAACAATATGTTTGCATTAATAGAACGGTCACAAATAAGCTAAATGTCATTGACTTAGTAATTTGTGTATTGGTTTCAGTTTCACGTGTCAAAATGGTAAATATTGGTTTACTGCGATTTGACATTTTGCCAGCTTGTTCCCCATACAAGTACAGTTCTGACCACTGACTTTACCTGTTTACATCAATATTTTTGTGTAATGAACCATGAAATGCAGACATCCTATTAGGTTCCACTGGGCAAAAACAAATGTGGACTTGTAGCGCCTCTCTCCAAGATGCAGCGCCTAAGTAATCGCGGGATTCTTGAATCAACTTGGCTTTTCGCCATTTAATGTAGCATATAATTTTAATTCGATGCCTAGTGCCATGTGATTAGGGGTCATGACATGCCGCAGACCGTTTCATGCGTGTGTCAAAAGAGTAGGCCATGCTATCTAAGACGGACGTCGTAGTTTTATACGACAATACAGTTAATATGCAAGTAAAGACTTTTGCCTCATAGCACTGGACTAAAATCGTTGAATCTAAATGACAATTAAACGCAATTTCACCAACTTCCAAATATAACAACAGAAAAGAATCTTAAAGCAAGAGAATTAGATTTGACTATATTTAAAGATTTTACACAATAAAGAAAAGCAAAATTACAGTTATAAATATCAAAATTATATAACGGAAAGTGAGACCTACAACTAGGAAAAAGACTAAACTAAATCAAAGAAAACACCCAATTTGTAAATTATTGGAAAAATATATTGCGATTTTAGTATTGGCTATCACGATGCATGAGTCAAACAATTATTCAATAAATAAATTTTAAAAACCTAAAGGAAAGTCGTGTACACAGACTTGTAAACGACAAAAGGACCACATTTTAGAACGGATTCGGAAACAAAAAATTCAATGGGTGAGACAAATTTTGAAAGCAAATAATGTAAATATGAATGCCACAGTTAATGTAAATATTGCCTTAAAATTCTTAATGCAGCAAAAGAAAAAAAGAACCAAAAGTGTCACTTCAAATTTGGTGAATTTTCCCGTATATCCTAAATCTATTCATGATTTCCTTATATTCAATAAAATATAATCTTTTTGTAGACGGCTTGCTTTTCGACCCTTAAAATTATTACACTGCTTAAGATTCAGAAGAAAAAAAAAATATTGAAAGAATTCAATATTTGAGTGCAGTGGAATCCTCTGATATTTCACACAGCGAACGTTAATAAATGTTTTCAGATGCTATATGTTGTGTCTTGGGTTCCGTCACAATTTGTCGGACGTAAATCATAGCCTTCAAAGCTTTGATGTAGCACTGATAAACGAATGATAGATTGTGGAAACTTCAAGTGGATGCGGTAATAAGAAGAATGGTATATCACGTAGGTGTGAAAGAAATGGAAAAGTTCGTAAGTCGTGGGAAGTAATCAAGCCGCAGACGACATCAATGCGTGACCGCCATATATCACGTGGCGCAAAATGATTTCGCTTCCTGTGTGAAAGGGTGACCAAAGCAGCTGCAGAATCCGAAGATTTACAAGTACCTGCCAATGAAAATTCCAGGATCAAATCCATTAGGGAACCAGCTGACTGAAACTTTTTTACATCTAAATCACACCTACTTGAATATATAAAATATATGAACATGCTTAATATTAAAATGGCCAATTAATGAACAATCACTGAAAAGAACATATATACCCCCCCCCCTAAAAATAACTCTCTAACCAGTTACCTGTTAATATATTGAAATAACTTCATGAAAACTATCCGACTGACTAGAAAATGTTTTACGAAATCTTCAAAATATATCTTTAAAATACAAATGTGGAAACATAGGAATGTGCAGAAAGATGAATGAATGAATGAATGAATGAATGAATGAATGAATGAATGAATGAATGAATGAATGATTACCAATTGATCCCGAAATTACGTTGGTAAAATACATACCATAGTGTAAGCAACACAGCTCACCTCAGCGAAGCTTTCAGTAGTCTCCAATAATAACAGTTGCAAAGATCAATTAACATGTTCAAAAAACCTGTCGACTCATGAGACCTTTACAGCGAAATGCCGGCCTCTCTTCTAATTCTTTAGCACTTTTTCTTTCTTTACAGTTTAATTATTAATCTTTCAATTAAAAAAATATAACTTTTAATCGAAATTTTGCAAAAGGTACCCTCCTTAATACAATTATTGTATAAAACTACCTACCTACCAACCCACCCACCCACCTACATACTTACCTACCTACCAACCGTGACAGAGCGTAGAAAAATACAAAACGACAAAATGTGTTTTCTTTATATATCAAAGTAGAGAGTGATATGAGTGGATTGAAAAATCAAAATACATATATTTATGATTTTTTTAAAAAAGTTATTTGTCTTAAATCTACCTCCAAAGCTATGATCATTTTCCACCCCTAGAATTCAGATTTATTGGGTGAAATTCACATGGTTTGCGGAACCTCGGAGAGACGGACAGAAAACTGTACAAGAATAATTCGCGCATCAAAAATCTCTTTAACAAATACAGAGGTCTCGCATAACCGTCTGTGTCGCTATAATATATATATATAATATGGAAATTCTATGTGGTTATAAACGCACATCTTAACTGATGCTAGTAGAATAGAATAGGTCACAGCGTTCTGTATTTGAAAGGACTGTATTTCTATACGTTGCTCGTCATGTCTCATCTTCTCACCAAATTTCACAGTTCTAGATACTACAAAATGGTTGAGCTAAACGCACCAGAATTTAGCCACCGCTCCGATGGCCTAGTGGTTAGAGAGTCCAACTCGGATGCGAGAGGTCGGTCGTGAGTTCAATCCCCGGCCGAGTCATAACAAAGATTAACAATAAAGGTACTTACATGTGCCTCACATTGCGCTCAGCATTAAGATGTTAGTGGTAGGACTGGTCTGCCTGGTGTCAGGATAATGTGTCTGGGTGGAAAGACTGCTACATGTCTGCGGCATGATTCCACCGTGATATATATCACTGTAAACTGTCACACAGCAGACACCGAAGTGATAAGACTGAAAAATTGTCAAAGCTGCTTTAAAATCCGAATCACCCCAATTCCACCAAAAGGTTAGCCCGTAAAGTGTGAAATGTACGTAACCGTGACCTTTTTATTGTAAGAGTGTTGTGCTAAGAGAGATGCAAACAATCGTTTAATTATAGTTTCAATATCCTAACATAGACAGATATTGAGCAATAACCTAAAAAACAACAAATTTACCTAGAGTAACTGACGCGTAAAATATGGATGACAGTGAACTATTTGATGTAGTACTTGTTAAGATGTATTCGATCATCACGTTTCTTGATTCCACGTATAGTATTTAAATAATATGCAAATTGCTAGACGCAAAAGTAACCCAAGAATGTACAAATTATGTTAATGCATGCACAAACACAATCCTCCCAGTCTCATCCAAACGGGGGGAGGGTACTACGAAAATCACTGCAGACTGATACATAGTACCTGTGAAGTAAGAATGATTGATATTTAGTGAGGCTATCATCGTCATCATCATCAGTCTCTTGACCTAGTGTAGTCGTCAAGGCATTGTGCTGCTGAACATCTGACCAGTTCCGTCATGGTGACGCCGGGTGTAATAAGTAGACTTACACTCCTTTATTTCCAAGAGATTGGATAAAACTGAGCAAACATTAAAGTTAATAGGCTGTCATTCAAATTCTAAACCAGGTCATGGAAACCCAAATGTAGAATTTTTCTCATTTTATATCCGAGACTTTTAGAGTTTTTCCTTGTTACTATTTACGTACTTCCACTACATTAACTGTATTTATATTTGTTAGAAAAGAATAATATATCTCGTAATTATGGTTAAATGAGCTATTTTACATCTTGCGAAATAGCTTTTTAGACTTCTGTCTTGTCCATCTACAGCATGGCATTAGTAATGACCATTCATGAAAACTAACAAACTAACATGGCACGTGAAAATCTCATCTTCGTGAATTTAAATAAATGTTCAAATATTGGTTATGATAGTGTCTATAGCTATAATGATACTATATAATTGTTTCAATAGTTGTATATATGAGTGTGTCTTAAAACCACAATGCTTTGTAACAAAACAAAAGACAAAAGTATTCTTCTAGTTTCGATCACTGGGAAAATACTCGTCTTGAAATGTACGAAACCTTGGGTTTACATTTTGTTTGGGGAACGTTCGATATAAACAGTCCGAATTTATTGCTAAAGGTGAGTACCATCAATTAGGCGAACTCTGAGACCGACCCGGCCTCTGGTCACTGGGACAATAAATCATAGGAGAAAAGAGAAATTCGACTTTGAAGCTGGTCTGTAAATTATTGAAGATCCGAGAAACAGGAAGGTCGTTGGTGTTTCTTATTAAGAAACCCTGTCTAAATCTATTTACGTACTCACTGTAATTACTTGTTATTTATGAGTGTGCAGTAACAGATGGAAACATGGAGTAAACGCTACAGCACTATTTTATGTAAAGTTCTATGTATCAATGAACCAGTTTGCTTATTTATTTATTTATTTATTTATTTATTCCGTTTTTGTCACTTGTCTTGTTATGAAAATGTTAGTTTTGCCGCAAAGATATGCTGGCAATGATAAAAGTGCTACCACTACTGCAACTGCTGCCACAGCAGCAGCAGCAGCAACAACAACAGTAGTAGTAGTAATAATAATAATAATAATAATAATAATAATAATAATAATAATAACAATAATAATGATGATGATAATAATAATAATAATAATAATAATAATAATAATAATAATAATAGTATTGACGAAGAGGAAGGAGAACAGAAAAGTCTTAAATTGAAAATGCTTGAATTGGATACATCAATGATACGATACACCAATGATTCGATATACCAATGATTCGATACACCAATGATTCGATACATCAGTGATTCGATACACCATTGATTCGATCCATGAAATTTGTCAATATGTTACATGAAATAAAAAATGTTCATAAATCAAAGAGAAAACCGTATATCTAGTAATGGGTATACATCACTCGTGTATATTTCCCAAATCTTTATGCAGGCTGAAACAGACAAGTTTTATACTTGGGGTGAAAAGTCATAAACTGATTGTCTTAATACAATATTTCGTACTCATAAGCATATCCTAGACATATCGGTAGGATAATCAATGTACATTGTCTACCATTTAAAATTGAAAAAATATAAGCACTGTATTCCATCAGTCTACCATTGCGTTTTCTTTTTCAGTCTTCTTTTTTTTTGTTCTTTTTTATTCTTTGTTTCTTTTTATGACATCTTTCATTTCCTTAATGTATCACTAAATATTAAAATTTGTTTAAAACTTGTTTCAAATTAATGATTCAACTATTTTTTGTTGTTTTATACTGCGTCATTCACCTGTCAGCTACCTGTGTGTCAACAGAATTTAATGAAGAAAAATGAAAGCAGCACAAGTTAGATTCTGACTGATCTGTATATCTTCCTTTGTAATGAAAACATACCATATTCACAGGCCACCATGAGTCAATTACAGTAATCCCGATAAGTTTACACCTGGATAAATGATACGTGTACTGATTGTCTCCCTTCGATTTTGACAGTCATTAGAGACGTCAAAATTCTAACTTGTACTTGGAAAAACTTATTTAAGACACTAAATGATCGTTTACGTAATGTATCTTTCTTTGCAATTTATAAACGTTGATTCACATTGGATGCCTTGTTGTCTTATTTAAAAATCTACCATCAATATTTAAATTTAGTCGAGTGCATTCGATTTTACACAGGAAAGAAAGAAAAGGAGGGAGATAGCATTCTTTAAAAGTATTTAATATTTATAATTTCATACATACATACACCTTCATTACACTATTATAATTTCATACATACATACACCTTCATTACACTATGTTCATAAAAAAGAAAACGTTGCCATTTGCCGGGCATCCAATATCAAACACAACACAGATTGTTTGATTATATTTTTTGCCCAGTGCTTCCTTCATGTGTCACTTTATGACGGTAGTCTCTTCGTCAAAGATTTTTTTAGGGTACAATAAATAACACATTTAATTTTTATGTATTTTTTTCTTTTCTCTGCTTATATCAAGCAAACCTCATTGTCATATGTTAAGGAAACAAAACTGAAACATTGTTACTATTATTATTATTATTATTATTATTATTATTATTATTATTATTACTACTACTACTACTACTACTACTACTACTACTACTACTACTACTACTTATGAAAGCCTGTCTTCTTTTGTGCAGATATAGAAGATCCGTTTCACTTTGTTTATTGATATTGAATTTTGCTCTTTATTTAGGAAAATCTTTAAAAGTTAGAAAAAAGTCTGTGTGCTAGTCCAGTAATTATTATTTCGTGGTTATACCTTATTATTCATACTCTTATGTAATTTAGAATCGTGGCATGTTACAATAATAATAATAATAATAATAATAATAATAATAATAATAATAATAATAATAATAATAATAATAATAATAATAACAATAATAATAAATAGCAGTAGTATTTTGTTATCATTATTATTAGTATTATTATTAGTAGTAGTATTGTTATTATTATTATTATTATTATTATTATTATTATTATTATTATTATTATTATTATCGCTGTTGTATAACATTATTATAAAATGCAAATCCAATTATTATATTATAAGATAACAAATGACTTGAGTTGTCAGTACATAATAGATTGTTTAAACTCGTCGTACATTTTTGGCTTACTGTACAAATGACTTGAGTTGTCAGTACTTAATAGATTGTTTAAACGCATCGTACAGTTTTTGCTTACTGTACAAATGACTTGAGTTGTCAACACTTAACAGATTGTTTAAACTCGTCGTACAGAATTTGCTTACTGTGTATGTCCATAAATGGAAACTTCTCTATAATGGTAAATCTAGAAAGATTGAAACATATTCTCTCTGTTGAAACACTGTACACTCTTTGGTCAGATAATGAAGATGAGTTTCATTTTATTGTTAAATGTCCCATGTATAATAAGTTGACGAATGCTTATTTACTTTCGAACACTTACAGTAATACACATTTGATCCTTACTTAGTAAAACCCATACAAGTAGAAAGTCACTGTTTAATCCTATAACTTGTAGATTACGTACATGCACTAGCGTTAGTTATAGAATGGCCAGATTAGATGGTTGTACCATATGTTTCAAACATGTATGAAATTTGAGACCATGGAATATACTACAAGAATTGTAATTATTATTATTATTATTATTATTATTATTATTATTATTATTATTATTATTATTATTATTATTATTATTATTTCCGGCAGTGTTCCTGTCAAAAGTGACAATTTAAAGAAAATTATCAATGACTGGTAACAAATGTAAAAAAGAATTACAAAAAAACTAAAAACAATATGAAAGTTATTAAGCAACACGCCGGTTATTCCAATTTTTAAAAGAAAATATAATAGCGCTTGGGAATGAGAATAAATTATAGAAAGCTGCTTCATTGTAACTCATCTCAAAGACGTATACAATCTGCCCAATCTATAAGACGCAAAACAGTCTTTGTATGCAACTACATACAATTTCTGGTGATGATGTAAAGAGGACTATGTCGTAATTTGAATAGTGAGAAAAACAACAGCAACAACAAAAGCTGCTGCTACTACTACTACTACTACTACTACTACCAGAACCAATTGTGGTGGGAGCAGAGAATCTTATGGCCCGGGCATCAACAAATAAAAAAGGGTCTCGGTTTCTACCAATTATTTTTAGATCTCTTCAAGTACCCTCGTTGTGTACTTAGTTGTATTTTAAACTCAATATTCATTTCCAAATTTCTATATAACCAGGGCCAAGAGGCTTCAAAAACTCGAAGTGGTCCTTGCTTCTGTTAGCCTCTGAAATAACCTTACCATTACTGCAACCAACACACTACTACTTCAACCAATACACTACTACTGCAACCAACACAATACTACTGCAACCAACACACTACTACTGTAACCAATACTGCCACTATTACAACTCTATACTACTATTACTACCACCACTATCATACTACTACCGCTACTAATTCTCCATCACCACCATCACCACTAACATAGTACTACGGCTACTATCACAACTACCACTATTCTGCTACTACAAGTTTATAACTACTTCTTAAGCAAAACTAGTACTGCCACTACGTTAGCTACTATGACAAGTGCTGCTACTAGTATTACTATCTCGTTCATATCTCCGGTTCTTTCTATAAATTTATACAACCAATAGCTTCAACATCACGATTCTGGCTTTTTGTTTGCTAATTTGCGACCCCCAAGTGGCAAAGTGCTCTCACCTTTACAGATCACTCCGAGATACCTCCTCTATCAGTTGAGTTCGAGTCTCAGCTCGACCACCGTGGGTATATGAGAAAGTTTGCCAGTAGCTTCCCATGGGTTGGTGATTCTCCCTGGATGTATGTAAACCATTATTGATGACACCAGGTACATTTACAATTCTAATAATACAAATTAACTTGGTGAATACGGCATCTCAACCATAATGAATAATGGATAAGGTATATCAAGGGCTTACATTACATAAACAAGTGCGTCAAAAGTTGATGAATGTATTACAGAGGTGATAATGATGAATTAGGATTCATATTTATACATCCGGCAGTAACAAATATATCTCTCATTTTTCTTACGTTAAGTGAAATGATTGAAAGATATCACTGATGTCCTAGTCGCCAGCAGACTAAGCCTATATATATATATATATATACGTACGCACGCACGCACACACATACAGAGAGAGAGAGAGAGAGAGAGAGAGAGAGAGAGAGAGAGAGAGAGAGAGAGAGAGAGAGAGAGAGAGAGAGATTGTGTTGGGACAAACAATGTAATGTACGAACATAACACCAACGCGACACGTTCAACTTAAATTTTTTAATTAAGGTTTTAACTTAAGGTTTAAGTTCTTGGTCATTTATCTTTTATTGTATACATCTTGCACGATTCAATCATATTTCTACAGCAAAGTATTGAAATCAGACGTCTTAAGCAAATGGAATACTGATGCCAAAATGAAATGGCTAAAATGACGCGATACTATACCATTAAACCGCATATTTTATAAGACCCTGCACGTATTTACACTTTCTCCAAAATCTTTATGTTTCACTTTAAACCTTTACTTTGTTTTTACAGACTATTAACTTAACTGCATCCGTTATTTTGTTTTTATCCATTGAAATCGTTCGAGTTCGTCGACAACTGTATTTTACTTCAATGACACGAAGAAAATGGCGTGTAATGTTCTATATAGATTGCTACAGCACGAGGACGTAGATCAAGTAGGCGAGGAAGAATTGAGAAGGTACATGTTAAAACGTGGTTTTTAAATACTAATTTTAAGTAAATCTGGTTCTACCGAACCATATATTGTGTCATTTTGCTAACTGTGCAATTTTATATCAAGCGACAGTGCAACAATCTTCAATCTCGCTCATGCGCTTCTTGAATTTATTATGAGATTACTCATAATATTCCACTTGATTTAAAAAAAAAAAACAACCCTGTTTAATATTTAAGACACGATCCTAGTTTTTTTGCAGATAAGTAAAACAATTTTTTTCCCCTCCAGGATATATGATTGAAATGAGTCATATAGCTTACCGAAGCGTGCACTTGCGTACGATATACCATCGATTCATGAATGAACAGGTTACGTTGTCGATGGTAATATATATTTGACCTAGAAGCACACCACGTGATCCAGTCTGGCCCTTGTTTACTAACGCTGGGATATTATGAATGAAATTATGGGCGGTGTTTGGAACCCGACACTCTTGTGTTAGTGTGCGGAGACTTTTGCAGGTGTCAATTTTTTACTTGCGAATGTTTAGGTCATAGTGTACCTGACTGTACCCAACAGACGGCTACGATCCCAAAGTTACCAACAGCAGCAAGTGCTGGCGACCACGACCGGAATTTGCTCAACAGTAGTTGCCCATCGCTTAAACTTTTCGCTGAAACTATTCCCTAGTGAAAATTCCCATAAATTTTAAGTGAATTACCGGATATTGCTGTTGGGACGATATTAAAGCACGTTTAAGAAATAATGTATAAGTAATCATTGATTTACTCACTGGCAAATGCATGTAACTTTTAATGACACTGTACATCTGACCACTCTTAAGATAATAGATAATAACAACATAATATTCGAAAAGGATGGTGTAATGGTGTGTACACACACACACATATATATATATATATATATATATATATATATATATATATATATATATATATATATATATATATATATATATATATATAAACACTATGAAATTAGAAAACATAAAAAATACTCAAAATATTAAAGTAGGAAACATTATTAAGTCTTTAAGTTTGTACTTGTGTGTATATATATATATATATATATATATATATATATATATATATATAGAGAGAGAGAGAGAGAGAGAGAGAGAGAGAGAGAGAGAGAGAGAGAGAGAGAGAGAGAGAGAGAGAGAGAGAGAGAGAGAGAGAGAGAGAGAGAGAGAGAGAGAGAGAGATGATTTAAACATAATTTGAATGGTGTTGGATACCTGATTCAGTTTCGTGAGTACTCTGTTGTAACCAAGGACGCTGTGTAACTTGCACAAAATATTGACAGTTTGAAAACAATCGTTTATGCATTGTATCTTTGTCCAAGTCATGTCACATACAAACACCAACATACAAAAACGAAACATACATGTAATTACTTTACAGTATATATAAATTTTGTGAGTATATTTACTACAACACAATAAATTAAAAATAAGTAAATAGAACAGTTTTGGATTAGTAAGGTTTGCATTTTTGTTCAATGTTAATTTCATATTTTTGTTGCATTGGTCGGAGTTGCGCTTTTGGTGAATTACTGAGAGACTTAGTCTATTTATTAGTCTATTTATTAGTCTATTATTAGTCTATTATTAGTCTATTTATTAAATCAAATAAAAACAAAGAAAAAAAAACAAGCAATTACTCTTTACAATTTTCTCACAACTGTTATGATGGCTGTACACATTTGTATGGCGCAGTTTCGGTACAGAATGTTAAGAGCATATACTTATATGAACCATTTTAACTACTATTAGTTTATCACTTACTTCCGTAAATAAAGTGCTAGGAAAATTAGCCACAGCCTAACTTATTATTCTGCAGACGCGCTGTAATGACCTAAGAAATGTTTAACCACTCCCAATAGGAGGTTGTTAAGAATATTCTTAACACACAGAAGAACGCTCGCGCCAGAGTAGGTGGAGCCTGTCAAGACTCCGCCCACTTCACCTGCGGAACTGATTTAAGTCGTGTACGACATTGGTCTATTAAACACAATCTTTAACACACTGCTAGGAGGTATACAACAAGAAATCTAGGATAACTTTGTAAACTTGTTGAGAAGAACATTTAAAAATTAGAAAATTTGTCGGACTTATTACATATACAATGAGTGATTCGGAAAGTAGTCAAGGATCTCCACTGAGATCTCAATCGCCCGAGCAAGCAAAAAAGGATGGCATTGAGCACCAGGTAGATGATAAGTTTTCTCAGCAGATTCAGGAAGCGGTTTCACATGTACTCAAAGGTTACGACTGGAGTCTTGTCCCCACCCCACAAAGAGGGGCTGGGGGTGAGAAAAGGAAGCCTCACATTAAAAGACCCATGAATGCTTTCATGGTTTGGGCCCAGGCAGCTAGAAGGAAGTTGGCTGACCAGTATCCGCATCTTCACAACGCCGAACTTAGTAAAACTCTGGGAAAACTTTGGCGGTAGGTGTCATTTTATGGCAACTTGTGATTTCTTCTGCGAATTATAAATAATAAGTTATATTTAGTGCAAACAAATCAATAGTGATTAATGGCAGTTTAGACACATTCGCTATAACTCATGGCCGAATACCTTCTTTCTGATAAACTGTGGAATTAAAACTTCCGTATTTAACTTTCGGGGAATAACAAGTAGCTTGAATGTTAGTCATATTTGTCAGATATAACAAAGTGTAATTCCTGAGATTGCATAATAATGGAGTAAACAAATCTTCACCATCCTCTTCCAGAAAAAGTAAATTTACTAATGAAACAAATATTTATTTATTTATTTTTATGGGAGAGGGACTATTCAGAATTTGAAAAAAAAATATTTTCTATCAGATTTTCAAAATTTGAAGTAAGGACAAGACCTGACGCGTATTTTCTAGACAGAGTGGGGCTGGGGTGGAGCTCTACACTTTGTGTAATATATTTCATCAGACATGTTGATAATGTACTACTCTTGGGCTGGGTGTGCTGATAGTCTAAGTTTTAAGGCCAACGTGGTTCATATTTCAGGGATAGTAATCGTATTCTTTTTCTCACTAGCTACAAATAACCGTTACATATACGGTATTTGGATAAGCCACATACTCGTCTGCACGCTATCTTTTATAAGTGTCTGTCCTCAAATTTTCAGTACTGCGTGCTATACGACATCGTTCATTCCTTGCGCGTACCTAACGACCACAGGAAAGTACTATTAACCTTTTTTAAGCATTTTACGCTGTTGTGTTTTCATTGTACTGAGTTTGCTTGGTCTATTTAAATGCAAAGTTTCGGTTGAATGTATCAATTTGGTCGTTTATTCGGCCCTTGGTAGAAGTCTTCATGTATGTATCTGTTTACATGCCAAATATTGAATTGAAATTCGTATTGATATTTTATTACTTTCAGTTCACACATTTAATTAAATTTTAGTTTCTTGTAAAAAAAAAATATGACGTCTTTCAATTGGCTAAAAATGTTTTAATTTGTATATCTATAAGAGGAAGTGATGGTTGTCATTTTCCAATTTCACTGTCTGCTCGTAAAACTTACTGCGATCTTAGAAAGCCTAGTTGAAGTGTGTACCTTTTCAAACTGTCTATGCATTCAAAAAAAGATGTAAATTGTATTATTATGGATGTAAAAAGGACAGAACCTAATCAGCGTACGTGTACGTTTTCACTGTCAATATTTTCACTTTCAAGTATCCGGCAGGGCAGCAGTTCTTGTGCTGTTATCAGATAAGATTCCAAACGCAAGCTGGAAACGTCTTGAGTACCTTCAAGTGGGCATCTATTACAAAATGCCACATGACAAATGAGACTTCTCCGATAAGAGCGACACCACTGTCTAATGCAATCTGGTATTTGAAAAAACAGTAATATTTTTAATGAGATTGAAAGCAAATGACGGTTTTGACACAGGTTAATTCTCTTTTAAAACAAACTTAGAAAGCAGCAAATAACTAAGAATTGCAAATGTTAAATGTACTCTGTAGTAGTAGCTATCCCAGTTTCCCAATTTTCTCCAACAGTGTTTGGATAAAAGTTTAAATTATATGGACACTGGACGAAGCTTAGTTTGGTTTGGTTATTTATGAGACGTGCAGTACAAATAGTTTATTACTGCTGATGTACCGTACAATATGTGCGTGATATATACGTTGCACCAGTCAAATATAAAAATTTTACGTTCGAAAGAATAATTGGTGCAATATGTCATCAACAATCCTTTACAAAGTTGTCTACTTTCAATTTATCGCAGTTCTTTCATCTCATATCCGAGCCATATCAGAAGCAAGCAATGGTAATAAAGAGACCCGATGACTGAAATATATCATCGAAGCGTTACTTTGAAATGGATGTAAAATACTATCTTGTAATTACACAAACGTCAATAAAAGTAACACTTCATTTGTTGTTCAATAAGACCACACTTTATTACACTTAGGCTGTACAGTATAAACATATCTGGTAAATAAAATTAATACAACGAGTGATGTTATTATATAAAGTTTATAATGCATTTAATAAGTTTGCCTCTTGGCTGTTTACTCTTGGAAATGCCTAATATATTTCTAGCAGACGACTTCTTGCACGTGATAGATTTGAACATAATTGTTGACTAGAGATGGCAGCATTTAGCCAAAGCTGGAGACAACAATGTTTTCAGTTGAATTAAAAACACTTTTGTCATCAGACTAATGGAGATTTTTCGAAAAGCATCTCTTCTTTTAAACGAGTTTCAGCACCTGTGTTTTACTGGTACACATATCATTCCCTCTGCACTATCATGGCCGTTCCATGAAATTCGAACTCTAGGTAACTCTCACTTATGACAACTTATAAATGTTGAGTCTTTGATATAAAAACGCAAGACTTCGAAAGCTATCAAATGGAATTTTGAAAATGTGTTTTAAAAATGTAATGGTGTGTAACGTGTTTAATCATTTTTAGAAATGTAGCTGTTCCATGCGTGAGGTATGATTTATACAACGATATCTAGATTTCTTGCAATGTTTACACTGGAATGCGGGGTCTTGATAAATGATGCTGATGACATATATGTGAAATGAGGACTGACATCTCTTGATCTCTTTGGATAGAGAGAGAGAGAGAGAGAGAGAGGAGAGAGAGAGAGAGAGAGAGAGAGAGAGAGAGAGAGAGAGAGAGAGAGAGAGAACAACCTTTACAATGTTCAAGTGTTTTGCCTCACATTTGCGGCTGGAATTAAACATTAGTCCAGATATTTGCCAGTTAGCGGTCCGACCAACAGAATAATAATTAGAAAACTGATGAAAGAGAGAATAAACATTAATTTTTCATGGAAATATTGTCATAGACCAAACAGAAATTTTAAACGTTATTCATATAACGTAGTCTCTTAATATATAATATTTATATATATATATATAATATTTAAAACGCGGATGGTCGATTGAAAATATTAAATATTACAAAAATATAAAGGTACTAATATTATTTATTCATTTATCTTTCTCCTTGCAATGAGCCGTTTTATGAAATATTTATGAGGTACACCATCCTTAGTAATGTCAAATAGAATAAAGGTGCTAAAACACGTTTCACAGCACGAATCGGTACATTACTGTAGGTTAAACGGACCTGATGATCAAAGGAGTTGTCTGTCTTGGCCACATTTCACAAGGTGTTTTACACATCGGTGACCATCTGTAACATTTTTACATATAAACATAAAAGTCTCATTCCCTTCGCTAGAATGCTCATAAAATACGGCATTTATTAAATATGATATTGCTCGAGACCTCGTACAAATATGTTAGCTTGTATCATATAAATAAGGAATGTCTCTAGTTAGATACTTACCTTGATTACTATGCGAGAAAAACCCTGAGTTTGACAGGTCTTTGTTCATAAGAGAACAGAATAATAAAATGTCTATTAATGTTTGATCTCGCATTTTCCTAGCGACCACAAAAAAACATACCTCAGTCGATGTTGGTAATTGCTTGATCTTGATTTGACCAAGAAAGCCAACGGTCACTTAACTGGATAGTGCACGTTTTATGGCCTGAAAATAGATTCTTTATGGTTGTCACTCACTCCTATGGAAAAAAGACACGCAGAACCATAACTTCTTAACCGAATCATTTATGAAGATTTTCATTGAAAATAATCTTATTGCAATTGACTTTCAGTGTTTACGCGACAATTAGAAATAGCCAAGATAACGGCAAAAATAACTGCGCCAATATAAAAATGTGGAATTAACATAGTAAGAGCTATGTTGATAAATACTCTAGACTGTAAGGAAGTAATGGCAATACGCGCTATTTCCATGTTTATTTAAATTTAAGTGAAACAGGCAGCTAAATAAATTAGTTGTTATAATTTAAAATTAATAATTTTAAATTCAGTGATGGTATTAAAATCAATAATTTTAAATGCTAACTCGATTAAAAGAGATATTTGGGAACCAAAACGTTTCATCCAATATATTTTGGAATGTATGGACCAAAACAAAGCTTCCGTTTTTTCAAGCACCTTGAAAACAAAAGATGTACAAAAGTACAGAGAGTGGTACAAAATAATGATATATGCAGTATTTTAATTTGAAATTATGCGACTTTACTTACAAAAAGAAATGACGGAACGTGCATTATACTAAGCAATTGATGTTACTATAGTACTTGTATTTTAACCTATCTAGTAACCTGTTTCATTCACTGTTTTAAATAGGTACGTTGATGAAAACTTGGTTTTAAAATATTGTAACGATTTTTCACAAACGTTTAGATACAAGGATCTAATTAATACATTTTCTATGCATTATGTGTAATGTATTTGGTGAAATACAGGGGTGGATGTAGAATGTAAAACAACCAAAAATGTTCAATCCCGTTTTCTACAACGTGTAAATATCAGAAATGATAAATTACCAATATTGATTGATTGACAAAACAAAGAACATACAACATTTGAATGACAGAGGTGTGAAATTGACCGCAGTTTGAAGTTAATGGTAAGTTGTTACACAACTTACCATATACATGCAAGCTCATCTTCTTAATTACCCGCTAACTCTCCTGTTTCACGTGTCTATTTTGCCGGTGATTTATTTATCATTTAATTACATAAAGCCCCGCAACATGTACCTAGAAAAGATAAACATATCGTGTGGTCTACGCTTGTCAGCGAAAGGAAATCGCCCGAGTCCTTTTTCCCGTCAAAAACACCAATTTGTCACAAAACTGCCAACGGATCAATAATAATATGTGCCCAGTGGTGACAGATTTTCACAAGTGTAATATATATTTGATAGACGGTCGGAAAAGCTATAAGTCAAACCGACAGCATTAAAGTGCCTTGGGGAACCGAATATATACCTTAATAAAGAAGCGATGAAAGTTTGAGTGTAATATTTTTAATTTAAAAAGTAGAATCATCATATACTTTATTACAGTAAGCAGTTTCTATAAAACCAAAGAGAACCTTTGAACTTTCCATTATGTTAATTGTCTTAGACAGTAATTAATTAAACGAAATATAACCGTCCATCACTGGAGGGGAATTCTACGAAACTTATCCTAAACTGGCTCAGTGCTTCATACATTAATATAATTTTTTTTTATTTATCAAACAGTGTACTTACATTTTTTAAAAAAAAAATGAAAAGGTTGTCTTTCAATAATGGAATATTTGCGATATGACAGTCGTCGTCATTATCATCATCATTGTTATAAACTCATTATTCATAGTATTATACTGAATAAAGAAAGATATTTTAGACGATTGTCATAGTATGCGCTGTAATCGTTCTCTCGATAACCCCGCTTGTTTGTTTTTTAAAATCTGCAAGTAAAGCCGATGATCAATAGAGATTCAGCTACCCGACCTGAATATTTATTTTCATAAACCATTGATCTGGGGAAGTAAACATATTGGGAAAAAAGTTCTTTCCATCTTTGTTTGTTTTGAGACCCAAAGAAATCAATGGGCGAAAATATGAACTACTCGAGTATCAAAGAACGCAGAAAGTTGGCTTTGAAAATTTTATAATTATAACGTTTCGAGTCATTCTGTAACAATAGCGAAAGCTACAACATACATACAAATTGCACACCAGAAGGCAATACCAGTGGACTTATTGTAGGATAATTGTATCATTTATACTAAATTTAAAGATGGACAATATTTCGAGAGCACTTGAAAACTGTTTGACCACACTTTAGCATGGTCATTATCTAGTCATTGTACCCTCTTAAAGCAACACAGACTTTCAAAAACTCAGGTTGGAGCAAAAGTGTCGCCTTCCCAGATTAGCACTTGATAACCTCAGGCGTTTTCCGTTGGTTCTTGATGAAGTCCTACATAGTTGTCCGTTCTAAGGTCATATATTGTATTGAAATAAACTTGGAGTGCCATATAAATAGTGGATTGCTTGTATCGGCTTTCGAAAATACGTACAAGAAACTTTAAATTCGATCTCTTGAAACCGTGATTTTATTTCATGCGTGAAACAAGAACATTTCAATAACTCCATGTTTCCCAATTAAAGGCTGACAAATTGCTTTCCACTCCTTGACCATTTCAAGCTCTAGGCTACCAGTATTAATTTGATGGAAGATTTCAATACAAATTAACGCAGTGAAGGTACAGCGTGAAATCATATATATATATATATATATATATATATATATATATATATATATATATATATATATATATATATATATATATATATATATATATATATATATATATATATATATATATATATATATCCGTAATTGAGTTAGAAATGTTTGAATTCGATACTATATTTTCTGCTTCGCCAAGAAAAACCACAAGTTGCATACTCATTTTTTATCACCCAAGTAAATGATATTTAAATATGAAAATTGAAGGACTTACACATTTGAACTTATTGAAGCAAGACATGTAAATGCAGAATAGCAACACATCAATAGTAACATTATTTTAATGCAGTTTCCCGTACAAAACTGGAACAAAGCCAAAGTTTAGTAGCACTTATAACATTTTGGCGAAAATGTTCAATATATTTATAGACTATAGCGTGATTAAATTAACCCATCGGGGACTCTGTTCTTCCAGACTACATTCGTCCATTTGCATTCAGTCATTGCCAGTGATTAGTAAATGGCAGAATCAGATGGTATTAGAACAGAAAGGAAGGGAAGAAAAGCAGGAGCATTAGTTTATACACTTTTTCACGTTTAGCCTTAGCACTAACGTCCACATGTAGCTTGTGTGTGTCGGTATCAATGAGCGGGCTGCAGATAAAATTAATATTCAGAATTGTTTTGGTGTTGTTGTTGTTGTTAAGTTCGAAAGTTCTTTTAAAAATACTTGTTCTTTATAAATGATTTTTTTTAAACATCACGATTACAGAATTTGCATATTTTCTTTATTGTTTGCGTGTAGTTTCTAACGTGACTATTAATCGGTAAAAAATGTTAAAGGTAGAGAAAGATAATTATTTTCCATTTAAAACAGACTATTAGACCAGTACCTATATTTAAATCATAAATGGAACGGTACATTTATTCGTTTATTAATTATCCTCTTCAACCAAAGCTTTGATACATTTTTAATTGCTAATTGTAACTTGCCTAACTTCCTCACAGCGTATGCCTTGGTCTACCCCCACCCCCTTTCCATAGTTAGTTCATTTTGTGTACGTTTTGTATAATTGTTATCATTGCCGTAACTAAAGTAACTGTTGATAATAAAATAAAGTTTGGTTTTCAGTTATTGTTTGCTCTGCGATTCATTTAATCACTACTGATGTCCTGATAATTTATTTATAGCTACGTACATCCCTTTTGTCTTTATTGGCAAATTTAAAGTGAGTGTAAGACTCGTTTTATTTAGAAAAAGTTGAAACAAGCAGACCACGATCTGAAACAATCTTGAGTCGGGGAGGTGGGGGCTGCCTTAAACCTTTTCTTTTCCCAGAGTATTGCTTTATGCGTACGTATATCACCGGTCACGTGACAGAACGCCAAAATAGGTGATTGGTGTCATCAGTCATTGTCACTTACCCTTGGGCAGTCATTAAGACATGGTCAGCCCGAACGTACAACTAGTAGTGGCTGAGGTCAGTTTACTGTTATATGCTAAAATATAACTCAGACCATAGCAGTCTGCTTAGAACCATATCTGTCGTTGCATAATGGCAAATCCTGGGGTATGCAATTAGCTAGGAACAATCCGTAGAACAAACATTGACCATGATTTGCTAGTGCATTATGCGACGGCAGATCTGGGTCCATGTTGTTTGCAGTGGGACGCGACTCTTAGGCAAGCACATACGATATATTTCCTCGGATTGTCTGATAATTTCGTACTAGCCGCCATGTACGTACATGTGATGACAATATTAGTAAACTCACACCGACAACAACTGATTAAGTTGCTCCATTTTCTTCAGATGATGTCACACACACACACACACACACACACACACACACACACACACACACACACACAGTTATCTCAATGACAATGTCTACACATTGCTCTCAGGTCAGGTTATCTTGATGTCTGCATTTAAATACTTTTCTTGTCTTAACAAACAAGTGGACGTGATTAAAAATAAAATATAGATATTACGTCGCTGGAACATAAATGTTTCTTGAAGTCTTAGTACACGAGACAAGGCTGGTCACTTCACTCCGTCTGGAGAGATCAGCTGGGTTCGGCTAACGTAATATTAAACCCTTCAGCTAACTCCTTAGCTATGATGGCATCGACACTAAATAACATGTTAGCCTAGCATTGCCTTGCAAGTTATTACCTGGACAACTTTAAATTGTCAAAGATTTGTCCATAATAATCTCTTTCTCTCTCTCTCTCTCTCTCTCTCTCTCTCTCTCTCTCTCTCTCTCTCTCTCTCTCTCTCTCTCTCTCTCTCTCTCTCTCTCTCTCTCTCTCTCTCCATATATATTCTGGTTTCGTGTCTATCACGAATTACATAGGTAAATGGGTATATACACAATCCCACAAAATTACTTATTTCCTCCTGATTAAATTCTAACCATCCGTATTAATGCAACGCTTTCATCCAGGCTTCCCGGTTTTACGCGAAGCTTTGCGTGCTTAAACAATTACGGGTACCGCAGAAAGTCCTCTGCCATTAAACTCGCTTTCCGGTATATATTTTAGGGGATGGTATGTTAAGATAATGATATGGGTGTTTGCCCCGGACTTATGAAATCGTGCCCATGTGCATGACTAGATCTCATTACCGTCCGGGAGCAAACATCTCAATCCACGCTATCTAGATTTACATACATATTCTGCCGCTAATAGAGAAAATCAACGGAAATCTCCTCTTATCTATTAAATCTAAAGAAAGATGATATTCAAAAGCCAAATAAAATTGTATTTATACTCTATCTATATTGTTTATTAGACTTTAAGCCAGAGCCAGAGTGTATCTATTGAACTCTGACAGAATGAAATGCTGAAATGAACCAGGTATCAGCTATCCAGTGTATGAACTAAGGTCATACTTTTGATATATCCTCGATATCTTGTAATATAATGTATCTTTACCATGCCTACTGTATTTACAGTTACAAACATTTTCTAAATACGTGAACAATTGTTTCTTGGTTCACAATCCGTTCTCATAGATGCATGGAAATGAATTAATTCATTTTCCATTTCGATCGATCTCAATAAACTTAAACGAAATCCAAATGACTTACATTACAATAATGTCAAACTACTGCCACAATTACTACTACCGATGGCGATTATAATGACGACGACGGCAACGACGATGACGATACTGATGCTGTGTAGCATTGTGAAAACCATAACCATAAGAGCCGTTATTTTTTAACCACCGATTAATAAAAACAAATTAGTTTTGTACCATTATTCAACATTATTTATTCTGCTCCAACTGCATTGTTATCCATATTACAGACTTCTGAACGAAGAAGAGAAAAAGCCATTCGTTGAAGAAGCAGAAAGACTACGTCTTCAGCACAAGAAGGACTACCCCGACTACAAGTACCAACCAAGACGCAGAAAGCCACTCAAAAACTCGAATAATGCCAATGACAATCCCAATCCATTACCCCCGGGAGTGATGTTCAAGACGCTTCACGAAGGTTCCCCCTCCCAAATGAGTGACGATAGCAGCGATTGTTCTGTTCAGAATAACTCGCATGGACCTCCGACACCGCCAACAACACCCAACCAACATGACCTGATGAACATGCAAAAGTGTATGAACGACAGGCTTAGAGGACGAATGGGACCAATAGGTAATTTAAAAATACGTATCTTATTTCTCTGTATGTTCTTTCACATCGTTTCTTTGATTGAACTTAATTTATCCATCTTAAGCCTAAACAGCCATAACATGTCTTAAATGGAGCATCACATTTTTTAAGATGTAACGATTTATTATGGCTACAATTATATATTTTCCCACTACCTCAAGATGTAGTCACATCGACTTTTCTCTTTCTGTCCTGAATATTACAAGTGTTAAATGTTTCACGTAGATCGCCATACATAAGGAAAGAAACCCAGTGCTTGTTTCAATCTGTATATGGAAGTACTTTTTACATGGATTTATGCACATATAGGAGGTTTAGGGACGATAACATTTCACTTTTTCCTAACTAGTTTCCTAATCGCTTATGTATATCGTTAACTCTGTTCCAGGTCATCCTCAGGCACATCCCATCGACTTCAGTCGGATGAACATTGACCTGGGCGGAGAGGTTATCAACATGGTGGATCAATTCGATGACCACGAGCTTGACCAGTATCTCCCAACCGCAGGGGCGCACGTGCCTCCTGGAACGACCACTCCTGGAGATCAGTTTCCCCCGTGCTATCAAAACGCAAACACTGTCACTTCTTCATCCTCTTCCTGGAGCACGTGTTTTCGGCCATCCACTGGATCATGCATGCAGTCATACGGTGCCACAAATGCCAGCGGTAACCATGACAACAATGGAAATCTCAACTCTACGTCTCCGTTCGATCTCTCCAACAACACGGCTTCACCACATACGACCAACTCTTCCCCAAGTGCTATCAATACCCACTCACCCCAAGGAGCCATGCATAGCCCCTCGTATCAAAACGGAAGTGGCTCTTCAAATTGTAAAGTCCGTGAGGACGAATCCGGAAATTCTGTAAAACTGGAACCCCTAAACACTCGGCAACAACAGCAGCGACAGCAGCAGCAGCAGCAACAGCAGCATTTCCCATGTGAAAATAAATTTGAAACATATAACGTGTCCCCTCCAAGGTATTGCCTTGACAATAGCCACCAAGGACTATCATTTCCCGTCGGGAGTCATCACAGCCAATATTTACCTCAAAATCCTCTGACATCATCTACCTACCCTTACGTGGGAATGTCCAGACCGATGTTCAATCCAATAGCGGCCGCCGTACCCACGGACCAGCAGTGGGAGAGGTACACATGAACATTGGAATGATTTGAAGCCTCTTTGGTCTGTGTTGTGATAATCTCTCCTTGCGTAACAGATGCTAACCTTCCACTGGTTTTTTTTTAAAGCGTTGTTGCACGGGCAGCTAGTGTACTATGTTGACATGAAAAAGGTGCGATGCTGAAGTGTAGATTCTTCGTAGAAAACGATGATTGAAATGGATAGTTATATTAGTACTAACTCAAGAGAGTGAATGTGACTTTAGGTTGGAATAGAATCTAATGCCGTGATTATCTTGATTCTTAGAACAATACAGGTTTACCTTTGTAACTGTCGGCGAACAAACCGACACAAGAGTTGTGCATTGAGGACCGCAAGTAAAGCTAGACAGACTGTGAAGAGATTGTAGATCTGGTGTTTAATAGTTTACAGGTCAACACAATGACCATTTGTTTCATATAAATCCGATAATATATAATAATGTGTTCTTGATAGTTCACTGCACAAATTGTGATGTCTTCCTCCATATCGAATTTTCTAATATATTTATATTTTATGAGTATACATTTACAGTAATATCTACAAATGTAGACGGCAGCTTTGCTTATACAAATATAACACGAAGTAATTATTCATTGTCAGTAACATCTACTTTAGTATCATAAGTAGCGTGTTAACAGTCTCAAATATACGTCATTAGGTGAGCAAGATGACGATGTGTGTATGTCGTGTACAAAAGAAACGTGTTAGAAAAACCTACACAAGAAGCGATTACGTTCTTTGTCTAATTTGTTACGTCCAGTTCATGTCTTAAATCAATAGGAGTATAAAAAAACACAAAAAAAAAAACAAACAGACGGTGTAATTCGTTGCATCCAAGAAGAACAAAAATACAAATGGTTACTGGTGGTCTAGTAAGATATATATTGACTCAACAAGGTCTTTTTAACATTAACTTTGTAAATATCTTTAATATTTTTAAATTGAGAGATATTTATGTTTTGAAAGCGTGTGGTTATACCAGTTTTAGTGCTCAATCCATAACTGAAATAAACAACGATTATGGATGTCATGGTGCTGCTACAATTTATAGACTTGCATTATTTTTAAACACGCTTTTTTAATTTCGATTTTTTTTGGTATATAAATAAATTATTGCTATTCACAATTTGTACATAACAAATTTCGTGATATACTCTGTCTCTAAGTCCTATCGCTTACGCTAGATTTTAGTATGCAAACTCTAGAATTCCGAAACATGACTGGGAAACGAATGTTTTCATTATTTAAGAAACTGCTCTTCAGTAATGTTTTTAAACAAAGTCATTTTCAAAATAACTATTATATCCACATAGTCAGCCTCGCTGTCATCTAAGTCATTTTGGACAATAATTTCAGTAATGAAAAGTTAGCAATACCGTTATTTGAGTAGCAGGCTAAAGTCTTCACACAGTTTCCATTACGTTTTAAGAATACTTTCAGACGGAGAAGAGCAGAAGTTTTTGCAAGTAAATGAAATGCCG
Organism: Unio delphinus; assembly: GCA_029339505.1. NCBI lineage: Eukaryota > Metazoa > Mollusca > Bivalvia > Unionida > Unionidae > Unio > Unio delphinus. Next base: position 2,174,385 of record JAQISU010000098.1, read on the forward strand.
GGATTGAAGTTTGATAATTTAATCCTAAGTGTCGTAACTCAGTTGCGACGAAGGACACAATTAAAAAATTTCTTGACCAAAGAAGTCCACTCCTTATTCATTTGCATAGCGTCCCAACGAAATGATCGTATTTTAATTGTATATGTAATATACAGTACTAACAGTATCTATTAACTGAGAAATCATACATTTATGCGTTTGAACTGCGTTTGTTATATAATTTGTGTCCAAACAACGCCAGCACAGTGAAGTTTTGGTAATATCATTGGCTTCGACTTTTATATACTAGAAAAAGGAAAAAACTCAAACTTTCAGCTATAGCAACGAGATTATACTAGAATGATACATGGCCTGTCCAACTCGTACCAAAGTTCAGATTACATAATTACGAACGCGTTGTCTGTAACGCTGTGAAGTAATTGAATGACTACTGTATAAAGTCGACATTCTTTGACATTAGTGCTGCAGTTTATTTTCTATCGTGAACTTCTTGGTTGGTGCCAGTGCATATGAACCGTGATGTCAGAACATTTCTGTGTTATAATGGTTTCTTCCGTAATCAATCTGATGCATTCGTTTGCAGTAATTGAACACAAAAACACCGAAATTGGAAAATATGACATTTTAGTAACTTATTGTATGTTTTTAAAGTTTACATTAGGGTGCAATATGCGTACCAACAAATACAGTGTAGTTATCATCCTTTGATCGAGTAGTGCAATCGATCGGAAATCGAGGGCTATTTACGGAATCGACCGAACAAGCAACGAGGGACAAATCAGTAGAAACAAATCTCGACCAACGCTAACTGCTGAGTATCAGCACGAAAGGTCAATTTTGCATGTATGATTTATTTAAAAAAAAAAAAATTCACCTTCCAAAAGTAGCACTATATAGTTTGAGACTGGACTCAATGAATATTGTACATAAATTGTAACCTTCATAAAAGTACATCAAGGGTTATTAGTTGAAATCATGCAGCTAGCTGTACATGTTTGTTCAATATAGGTTGGAAATATTTCATTAACTGTAAGAATTATATTTAACGAACAGGGGAAATTATTAGCAAATCACCTCAAAAAACTCTCCTCCGAAGGAAAGAAGCATTTTAATCTTTCTATTTTGACTACCCAAAGAAATGCATAACGAGAAGAAAACAACACACAAATGAGTGGAAATGTCTTAATTCAAACCCAAATGTTTTCACTAAATTTAAGTTTAAATATGCAAAAGAAACTCAAGGAACCAAATCCAGACTTATTGTAAGATATCTTTGTTGTTGTGAGATTATAACATATTTCTTACTGTAAAGTTTTTGCACTAGATACAAACATTGTAGACTATGTCTGAAATATTAGGTCTTGTCTTTGGTCTCAATATTTTTTATTTTATTTTATTTTATTTTATTTTATTTCGAAGGCAACAAACCTTTGCATCTCGATCTGTAGTGAATGCAGTGCACAAAGCCAAATATTCACAATTTGAAACGAATCTTCTTTTTTAAACATGCATTGGTGTACATATATTTTTGTAAATACAGAGAACGAATTAAAATTTTCTATGACTTAAATACACGTGTTCTAGATGTTACCCCTACCCGTTCGAAATTAATGTACTTGCTTACTAAAACGTCACTCTGGTGGCCAGAAGTATTGAATTCTTTCTTTCTTTCTTCCCGCCTTTTGTTCTTTCGTAGTAAAATTATGAGTTTGCCCTCTACTTTGTTTGTGCAGAATTATTTCAAAGTATGTTAAAAAGTCTAAGTGGTGGGGTATCGTCACAAAGAAAGTTTTCAAAACCAGTCTAAGTGGTGGGGTATCATCACAAAGAAAGTTTTCAAAACCAGTCTAAGTAGTGGGGTATCGTCACAAAGAAAGTTTTCAAAACCAGTCTAAGTGGTGGGATATCGTCACAAAGAAAGTTTTCAAAACCACTGCCATATATTCTGCCCTTTTGACGATTGGTAACGTTAATTAAGAAAAAGAATGAACCCAGAATTATACTAATCATTCAAATGACAAACTTCGTGTGCACGAGAACAAAACTAGTTTTTCTTTTATCAGTGTATTTTTACTTGTAAATCAAATTCAAATTCAACTTCAAACAAGACTGGTAAGCACATTTTATTTCATCCTCAAAAATTTATTTTTTAGTTTTCAGTTTCAACTACGGAAGACTTGAAACGGCTCACGGCATAAGAGCAACATCATTAATAATAATAATAATAATAATAATAATAATAATAATAATAATAATAATAATTAATAATAATAATAATAATAATAATAATAATAGCACAAAGCGAGTGTTTGTTATTACCCTAGATTTGTCGCGCTATAAATATCAAAGTGCACTATTTCTGTTTAAACTGTCCTGTCGAATTTAGTTTGATTATGATATTAGTATAAAATATAACAGGAGAAAAATAAGATGATAGTTATCGATTTGATGAAAATTATGACTCTATGAAAGGGGAAAAAATCTGACGGGCTTGTTAATTTGCGTATATAGGCTAAGCAATTTTACAACACACACACACACACACACACACTCTCTCTCTCTCTCTCTCTCTCTCTCTCTCTCTCTCTCTCTCTCTCTCTCTCTCTCTCTCTCTCTCTCTCTCTCTCTAAATGAAGTCCTATTTTGACGATGGTTGTGATCGACTTTAAGAAAAACAGAAGTCATGCCACCATTTGACGCTTACTACTGGGGACTAGTCTGTGAAAAGCTGACACTGGGACGCTGAAAATATTGACAGAAACATCCAATAATGAGCTAATTATTAATAAAATAAACATCCAGTCTATACGACCTGTCTAAGTACGGATTTTTGTTTAATCTTTGAAATGGCATTTTGCAACTTCGATTTCCCGTGAATCGCGATTCTCTCTTATACCTGACGTTCCGAATGTCTTTTTGTTTGCATATTTGATAGGAACGCATTCCTTACTATTTTACAGTGTCTGTTCCAATTATTTAAAAGTATAATTTCCTGGTAATCAACATGTTTTGTTAATTAATATTTGCTTTGATATACCGTCTGAAAAGCTTAAATGATACAATATTTCGGACAATTTGTAGTGATTTCTGACGATAAAAATAGCATGATGCAAGAAATTAAATTGTACATGTCTTCAAAGATTTGGAGTACAGACTTTGAATACAATGACAACATTTGTGTGCATTGATAAAGTTGACATTAATTCATTACTGAAAAGAATATTAAATTGTAGGTCATAAAAGATAATCGTCCCTAATACCCCCCTCCTCGAACAACAACGAGCATATTTTATTATCGGCGCAGTTTCCTCCGTCAAATTCATGATATTCACGTTCTGTCTAAAACCTGCACTAGCAGGAAGTAAAAGCCGACGCCCACTGTTCGGTACCAGCTTTTTCTTAGCTCCGAAATCAGGTGAAATATACATTTATATGTCGTGGCGAAAAAGCATGCCTTTCTGGTTAATGACGCGCTTTCTCTACCGTTTAGTCACGGCCACGAATTGGTGTTTTTTTCCCTTAATTCCAACACGATTTTAAGACCCATCAGACTGTCAGTCATGTCGATGTATATTCATCCTGAGGGTGAGTGTGACGTCAAATCTGGTCAGAAATAAAATACGCTTTAGAATACAAAATAGCAGACGTGTGACAAAGTCTAGGTAAATAAAACGACGTCATGTGGTGTACAAAATCGAAACAAGGAGTAAAGCGCTTTAATTAAAATATGAATTGCAGGTGTACATACTACCACCAAACAAGAGTAAAACTTTACTAAAATCACCATACCTATGCAGGTAAGCAGAGAATTTTACGACATGCACGTAGGAGTATCTGTTACTGATTAATATTTTCATAAAGAAAAATGAGGGAAACCACAGCGCAAGTCAAATATGACAAAACTGATTTTATTTTTAATTAAAAATAAGGGAGTAGCGACTTTGTCAAACAAACCTTATTGCAAGGTGTAATACATTATGTCCACTCGCATTACGTTATTTATATTAGCAGCATAAAATGGATGTTGTAAACAAATTAAATCTAAGTTCTAAGTTTCCTGGTCCGTTTTCTACATTTTCCCGTTCCGTGTTTGTTTTTTTTTTCTTCTCCGCCAGTGACTGGAACTAGTGTCTTGAAAATTGTGTATTACGGTGTGCGCGATACACTGTATACAGCGCGCAGTTTCATAAACAAATAATTGAACATCATCGTAATTTAAATTACGAAGTTACAAAGTCAACATCAAACGTCATTCTCTAACTGTTGACATAACCTTGCATAACATTTTCATTTTCAAAAACATTTTGGAGTTGAAACGTTAAAAGATGTTGATTTTTAATTTAAAAAAATCTTTTACTCTAATTACTTATGTGGTGACGACTCTATGATTAAGTAAATCCTAACTCAATTAAATTTGAAACTCGTCTTTGCAGTTAGGCAGAAACAGCGAAGGACGTGTCTGAAGTATTGGCTATTCACACACACACACACACACACACACACACACACACACACACACACACACACACACACACATATATATATATATATATATATATATATATATATATATATATATATATATATATATATATATATATATATATATATATATAGAACAAAGTAGAAGGTCTCTCTTTTATCCAAAATTGAAAATATTATATATTATCTCAAAATACGGATAAGATTTTGAATGATATAATCAATAACAAACTTAATGAATGCGTGACTGATATTTCTCATGATGCAGCAAGCACCATTAAGACAATCAATAGAGAGAAAAACCTAGCTGTGGCATCTACAAGATTTGTTAAAATGTCCGCTTTGGTTTGATACAGATTGCACAAACGCCCAAACCAAAGCATTAAGATATTTAAAACAGTTTAGATTAAAACGTGAATCAGTTGAAGATTATAAATAAGGTAGAAATACGTATAAATCTATTACAAGAAGTAAGCAAACGTAATATGAATTAAACACAAAAGTAGCATTTTACCTGCATTATACTCCAAAAATTACACAATTTTTCCGGCGCTTTGTAAACAACACAGGAACTGACATGCAATGCAGTATCACGTCTGCTACTTGGCATGAATATTTTTTCAGTATCATTTAATTTGTCCAGTTCTGTCGACCAGATACAAGAAAATGAAAACATTCAACTGAAACTTAGAACAATTTACCAAAGAGAAGGTACGCCTAACATTAAAACTGAAACATGACAAGGCTGATGGAATATATGCTTTATCCAGCGATTTCTTTGTTATATTTGTTGTAGGGTTCAACGCCATTTTACTACACAAGATAGGCTATACCTGGCGGCCAGTATTATTGGGTGGAGGAAGAACCCGGGGAAACCCCAGAATGAACCGCCGACCCACGAGAAGCTACTGGCAAGCTTTCTCACAATCCCACATTGGACGAACCCGAGACTCGAACCCAGGTAGACAGTGGTCAGACAGCGGTGAGAGAGCAGTGATACGTAACAGTTAGCCTTTTAAAACACTCGGGGTCAGCCAGCGACTTCCTCAGATGCACGAGTAACATAATAACACCAAAATTAGCAATAGCAGTCAATAAACTATTCGATGTTGGGTATTATCCAGAATATTAACGGTTATCATCATACCAGTTTTGTCGAAAGGGGATGCAAACGAACCCTCCAATTACAGAGACATTATTAGTCTACTATCTGTATTAAGTAGTGTTTACATCGATGTAAAACAACAAGATAAATGAATGGGTGGACGAAAAGGAATTATTGGCGGAAGAGCAAGCAGGATTTAGAGATGGATATTCCACAGCAGATACTATATTTAAATTACTATGCATTGTTTAAGATATAAATGTATTGTGCAATATTGGCTAAAATATTAAATTGTATCGTTTACTGTACATGTATACCTGTTTTCTTACACGAGATTATCATCGCGATACTTAATGTCGTTGACCATGTTGGTCATGAACCATGAGACAGAGGCAAAACCCGATGATGGAAAGTTTGAGGGGTTTTGTTGTTAAAGAAGTCAGCTGTTAAGCTCAAGTGACAAACTTGGTCCACTCTTTTATTCATACGGCCATTAAATGTCGAAAACAAGTGATAATCAGATTCATCACATCTACATCAAATATTTACTAAGCTCGCACGTGTTCAGTTACGCTATGTATGTTTATCCCAAATAAATTACATCAATTATTCAACTTTGGAAGATTGTACGATGAGATGAAGATTTTGTAAAAACCATAACGAGTACATCGGGATTTCAGTAAGTGTGTGTGTGAATGCGAATGTTTGGGATTTGTAACGTAGCCTTATAAATTTTTCAGTCATATCACTACGATGTCTGCAGTGTGGCAGTATATAGTGATGGCTAGCAATGGGGGCAATATGCCGCAGACATGTAGCATGATGTCACACCCAGTCACATTAACCTGACACCAGGCCTACCAGTTCGAACGTTAACATCTTAATGCCGAGCGCCTAGCGTGGCAGTTGTAAGTACCAGTTTTATAAGTCTTTGGTATGACTGGGCCAGGGGTCGAACCTCCTGCTTCCGAGGCGGACACTCTAACCATTAGGTCACTGAAGTGGTCACTTGGGCGAGTCATTAAGAATATTAATGGAAAAAGTCACCTAAAAATAATCCAAGACAGAATCTTGGTAAGAATATAATGTGAATACAACAATCAAAACTAAAATACAACAGAAAACACAACAGAGTAAAATACAGCACAGTAAAATACAACATAGTCAAAAAAAGAGAACGGAGTAAGAGAAAATTAAAACATAGTTTAAACTTAGTTAAAAACTTTAAATATATAATTGAGCTGAAATTAGTCAATAGACAAAAAGAAAAGTTAAGATCTATGCGATTTGCAATGTTTGGTAAATACGGTTGAAATGACAGTAAATGTAGAAAAAGAGCGGGAAAAATAAATCAAAGAGCGAATGAAAGAAAAAGCAATAAAGTAAGAAAGAGGTGTTACTACAAATATATCACATCGGCAAAAGCATAAACATGTATATTTTGTCATCAGGGTCAATATCAATCGGTACATTCTAGAATTGTCGTTGACCAATGCACAACTTGATTAAGTCATGTTATTGGTACAGCGTAGCCACATCAAAAACAATATCTGTTCCCGATCCCTATCTCATAAAATAACATAAAAATTGTATTCCTTCCCTGAGTTTAAGTAAACATCCTAATAGTTCTTTTTCGAGATTAGTTGTTTTTAACATTTTGATTAATCATGTTAAGTTATATATCATTTGTAACGTTTGTTGGCTTTTCTCCACGATTATATCTTATGTATGCAAATCAAGTTAATGGAATACCTGATTGTTGACATTTACTTTGTAAACTGCATAAAACATAGCTAATATTAATCCATGATTATAGATAAAATATTCGGATCCTTGTTAATGGAGGTAAATATGTTCACCTCTTTCTAAATGTAGGATATTAGTTTTACACTTGGAAAATACCTAAACTTGCGGACAACTTTGATTGTTTTAGAGGAACTGACCTGCATCTTAGATGTACTATAGTGTCTTAGTTTTTTTTATAACAATGTTGTTTACTTGTAACTTTACTCATTCCTACCTTAACATCCGAAGTGGAATCAGTCTTATTGTTGTGGTAAGTTTTTAATTTGGGCGGATTTTGTATTTAAATTATTCATTGGAATTACAAAGAGACGTCTCGGACTAAATCAGTACTTTGAAATTATAGTGAATTTTAGAGACTGTAGGCACATCAACATATTCAATGTTGGAATTTATCTTAAAGTCAACTGAAATTCAATTGGAACTTCATGAATTTGGACTTGTGATAGAACATTATGGCAATATGGAATTTAATACACAATATTCAGAGTTTTTAAAATAAATGTTCACTTTGTATTCCATGGAAGCAAATTATTTATTGAATTTTACAAAGCTTGATGGTTTTTGCTATTTTCTGTTATTAGCATAAGTAGTGTAGCAAGAATATCTGCCCTCCCCCTTCGCATCACTTAATTATTGCCCCCCCCCCCCCCCTGCAAAGAAAGTGTTGTCTGATTGGACATCCTCCCCCCCCCCCAACCTCACACACAGACCCCAATTCCAGGTTCGTGCTAAAATTTTCTGGCGAAGTAAGTATAGTCACATGGGAAATAGTTAACTTTTTTTTTAAACTTTCATTTTTTTTTTCTTCTTCACAAAGCTAAGGATCCAAGTGATCAGTTAAAATATGCAGGTCGGGGCCCCGAGTGGCTGAGTGTTCTAAAGCGCTGTCCGTTACGGATCACTGCCATTTCACCTCTGTCTACGTGGGTTCGAGTCTAAGATTCGGCTAATGTAGTTATGTGAGAAAGCTTGCCAGTAGCTTCTCGTGGGTCGGTGGTTCTTTCCGGGTGTTTTCCGGGTTCTTCCTCCTCCATTAATACTGGCCACCACGTATAGCCTATATTATGCTGAAAAATGGCGTTAAACAAAAGAAAAAAGAAAAAAAAATGCAGGTTGACGTGCATGTATTTGCGCGACTCCCATCCGAATATTTAAGGGCCAGGACATAGAACATTATGAGAAAAGAAACATGTCACCATTTGTCAATCAAATAATAGCTGAATTAGAATTTAAAAAAAAAATCATCAAATCTGTACATCCTGAAGAACATAGACCCTCTTGGTAAATACACAAAGCAAATTGTATGTTGCCGAGTGCATTTTTCTCTTTCCTAAGGAATTTATAATTTTTAGATCGTGCCGGTTTTCCGCAACAGAAAGCAGAGCAGATCGGATTAGAAATCAGACTAGACCGGAATAGACATCAGACCAGACGGAACATAGCCTTTATACAGCATTAAACTGTACATTACGAGTGCACGGAAGTTGTACGACTTACAAAAGACCAAACACAGATATATGAGTAATTTACACTGTAGCTTTTCATTTAAACAAATATTTCAGTTTACAGAGAACAGTGGTTCTCTATTGTAAGCACAAATAATCCTTTTTCAAAAAGCCTCCAGTTTCATGTAACATGTTTTGATTTGATATGCAAAATATACATATTTTGATAATCAACATAAATCTTTTTTAAAGAATTGTATGCATAATTGTTCAAAGCTTTTGCTTATCCGGACCTTGACACTATAATTTAGTTAAATACTTTAATCTCAAATCCCCATAAATATAGACATACAGAAAAATGTGATATTCTTTCTTGGCTGCTCTTGTATCACACGTGCTATATAAACGTTGTTCACAGAGTAATTCTTCATACCAGTCTGAAAGTATTGTTCAATTATGAGATAGTTTTGCATTTGAACAACGCACTTAAAAAAAGAATCCCTCTTACAATACCCAGATATTCTTTAAAAAAAAAGCTGTTTATTTTTCTTAAATAGCGTATTGTTCATTCTTTTCCTGGAACAAATACTGTTAAAAAAAACATATTCTCTTATTGGAGAAAATGGAGTTTTTAAAATTGTTATATTACATACAGATATAAATCCAAGTTGTTGTCTGAAACGTCCATTCCCATATTACATATTACCATTATCGGCATCAGTATTAAGTACAGTATAAGCACAAAAGAACCTATTTAAATTTGATAAGATTTAAATTCAATATTATTAAATATCATTTTCCTGATCTCTTTCGTTGGTTATCTCCTCACCGCAAAAAGCGACTAAAGTTCTCGACTTCTTAATTCCAATAATCCTTTTGCAAAATTTCGCATGGAATTTTGTCTACTTCACCTACTTCGTGAAATCCATATTTTTGTAACCGTATCTATAGAGTAAAGAAGAGTAACTGTATTGCATACAATAACAAGAGCTAATTTTCCCCGATTACTGGAATCCCGGAAAGACCATTCATACATAATTACAACACATATGTTCGTTATCTTTTCTGTCATTTCTACCTCTAGCTTGTGGCTCCCACGTCATTTCTGCAACGGCGGGAATTGCTGTCATCGCAAAGACCTCAGTAAATTGCCATCTTCAGTATAACTTTCTATTACATACGCCCGTTGTTGGAACTGGTCCAAACCTAATTCACAAAGAAACAAAGGCCAGTCCATTGTTTCTGCCTCTGTTGAGCTCCTACAAGTCGAAAAAAAAAAACTAATTAAATCTCTCCTTTTGGAAACTTTTCCTAACTTCATGGAGTATGGACATTTGATAGGTGGCATCCGGATTATACTTGGAGGCTTAATCTTATACTATACTGTAGTGGAAATCCTCAACACATTAAAACGTATTGTGTCTATTCACATTTGCCGCCCCCAACGGTCAGTTAGCCAACCAACCCATAAACATGATCACATTTTATTACTGGATTCTTCATAGTACTGATGATAATATTCTGAAGTCTTCATTGATGTCTTATGAACTTCCATCAGATAACCTCTGCATAGTGTGCCATCTCAATGTGTCAGTCACTAACCCCCATCTCTGTTTGCCACTAAGAGAAACATCCATTTACTAAAGAGAGCCCATCAATGTATGAAATCCAATCAAATCTAACAACTTCATTTTGTTTTGTAATTTCATGGTGTTTGTTTTTGTAATCTTGTTATTGTATTTGTTTTTATATGTTATCTGACACTGTAAAGCACTTAAAGCTTCTCAAGAGTAGGTCATGTACTAAGTCCATATTATTATTATTATTATTATTATTATTATTATTATTTAAGTAAAATTCCTGTTTATTATATCATGATTATCGAAAGCAAGATAATTTAAACTGGCTTTGGGAGGTAAAATGTTGAGAAATTTATTGAAACTGAGACTTGATGTAGCTGATGGAAAAAGACCAGCTTCATGGATTTATGTTACATCCTCGTTCCTTGTCACTTGCGGATGGAGCGAATGATGTAATACAAAGCTAATCCACTTGTATGGATTTGTCCGCATTTAGTGGATTTTTCGTCATAGATGCGTATTATATGAACTGATATTTTGTGTAGAAAATATGTCTAGGATATAAATAGATTTTATATGTCAAACACTTAAATACATGCGTTGAGGTGACAAAACTATATTCAGACAACTAAAACAATGTAGGCAAATTAGACAACTTTGTATCATTTAAAAAGTCGTGGTAAATTGAAAGCGTAGAGAGGGCGACATTAACAGGGTTTAATGGAATCTAACTGTTGTTGGGATGAATCTAACTGCAGAGGGTTGGGTCCGGAAAGTAAGGCGTTTTCTTCATTCGCATTAAGTAACATACTTTACAATTTTAAGGGTAAAGAAAAGTCCATCGCGTACACCAATACTCCTAATGTTTACCATTAATTAAAGCATAAACAAAAGCATGTATACTTAAGAAAAGGTATATTTTTTTTATCAAATACGATTTACTATTTGAATGAATATATTGTTGAAACGGTTTTTAGAATAACAATATTTCTAATTAAAATAAGACCAGATGTAACTGATATAGGTGAATGATAAGGTCGGCATAATGAAATAGTTTCATACATAAAAAATTCTTAAAAGTTTTAAAAAAAAAGTTCTTGCATACTAACAGCGAAGCTTTTTAAAGTTTTATCGCATGCATTGGTTTGTTTGCGAGTACACGTGTCTGAAAATGGTTTGTACATTATTTAGTACTGAATGTAAATTTACTGTTTCTTTTACAGCGATTTTATATGGATTCTAACTCCATCTATATACCAACAAAGATAACTTTTGCTCCTCGAATTCATGTTTGTATGCGTGTTCGTTGTCATTTTATCAATCATTCAACTTAATTTTTATTTCTCTTTTTCTTTCTTTTGTTCTATTCTTCGTTTTTGACTATTTTTGCAAAACCCTTTGCTTTTCAGTAGTTATTTAGTATGTACTTTATTCAATTTGTTCTCTCTTTCCATCAATAAGATTAAATTAAATACCATTACTACAAGAGCTGGAAGACCGAGTGGCCGAGTGGTCTAAAGCACTGTCCGTTACGGATCACTGCCATCTCACCTCTGTCTGCGTGGGTGGGTTCGAGTCTAAGATTCGGCTAATGTAGTTATGTGAGAAAGCTTGCCAGTAGCTTCTTGTGGGTCGGTGGTTCTTTCTGGGGGTTTTCCTGGTTTCTTCCTCCACCAGTAATACTGGCCGCCATGTATAGCCTATATTGTGTTTAAAAATGGCGTTAAACCAAAAAAAAAAAAAAAAAACAAACAAAAACAACAAAATACAACAAAACAAATAAAACAACAGGATCCGTGCTTATATATCCGTCTATTTATTAGACTGTATTCCATTCCGATATCTATTATGTCATGTATATGTTCATTTAAATACATGTACCAAATTGAACATGATCACGTTTATACAAGAACACTATGTTTCAATCTTGAATTCCATTAGTCCATTGTAAATGAATACGTTAGCTAGGTAAGTTAGTTTTGTAGATTATACGAAAACCTACAAAGGATGCAATAGCCCACAGAACGGATTCTTGCCTTCAAAAGAGATGGGATCATCTAAATACTATGTTTGGCATTAATTATAAATATAATTTCATACACTCGATAAACAAACAGAATCTGCACAAAAACTCTTATTTGAATAATATTTGGATGCGACGTGGTTTTGAAAACTTCAAGCATAATTTTACTGCGGTTCCGAGTACAAGCAAATATTCAATATTTCGTTCGTCTTTGGCCTGCTGTTAAAGTACATAAGACGATATTGGGGGATTGACTTTTATAGACAGGTATATAAACAGAGGATCAAAAGGTAACAATTACCATCGTGAAATCATGCTGTGTGTATCTATTGTGAGCGAAAAATTGCTATATTGGATAGTTTGTCGCTCTGTTTACACTATTTCGAAATCTGGAAATAATTAACGGCCTTTTGCATTGCGCATGCATTAATATTTGTACGGACGAGTTGAACATATTCAAAAGTTGGGTGGTCGTGCGTATTTATTTCAACAGACTCTGCAAGTGTTAACATGTGTCGAAAAACTGTCTTTGCAAATTAAGTACCACTTCGGTAAAAAAATATGCAAACTTTAAAATATGTTGAAATCTTAATGGGCGATGATATCAAAAGAAGAGGAAAAAAAACTACGGTAAATTGTATACTAGTCCATCTTACATATAAGAAAGACATACAATTATGATAAGAAATTCCTTTACAGTTACTTTTATGAAAGAAATGTGCAAATAAAATAATTGTTTTTATTATTAACAAAGGACCAAAATATCATAATAAGCAAGGTAATTGATGCAATCTACCAAACCTAGTTACTATGCAGTTAGCCTTCAGTGTGCAGGAAACAATAAAAAAAATCTTCCTCCCTCATTGATTGAATGATTGAAACGAACAACTCATCTATATCTGCTTCCATTACTGAATAAAAACAACAACTCAACTGGCTCTGCTACCATCATTGACTGAAACTAACAACTCATCTATCTCTGATTCTGTCATTGACTGAAACAAACAACAACTCAGCTATCTCTGCATCCCTCATTGACTGAAGCTAACAATCAGCTATCTCTGCTTCCTACATTGATTGAGACTAATAACTGAACTGTATCTACTTCTGTCATTGACTGAAACCAACAAGTTAGCTATCTCTGCTTCTGTCATCCAACTGTCTCTTCGTCTGTCATTGGCTGAAACCAATAGCTATCTCAGCGTCCGTCATTGATTGAAACTACCATCTTGACGATCTGTGCTGTTCTCTCATTGACTGAAACCAATAACTCAGCTGTCTCTGTGTCTGTCATTGGCTGAAACCTACAACTCAGATATCTCTGCTTCCCTCATTGATTGAAACCAATAATTAAACTGTCGCTGCTTCAGTCATTGACTGAAACCAACAACTCAGCTATATCTGCTTCCCTCAATGATTGAAGCTAACAACAATCTATATGCTTCTCTCATTGACTGAACCTAACAACTCACATATCTTTGACAGCGCCGGATTAAGCACCGTGGAAGCCCATAGGCAGTCAAACTTTTGGGGCCCCAGACCCACGGTCACGGTCTCATGGGGGCCCCTGATGGGGCCCATAAAAGTCGCGGGGCCCATAGGCAGTTGCCTACTCTGCCTAATGGGTAATCAGGGACTGATCTTTGAAACCGGTCAAACAATCATTAATCAATCACTCTAAACATTGTTAACAAATTATCGTAGAAAACCAAGTCAGGAATCTTTAGAGACTAAGATGTAAATTGTATTATGAAAATTAGCCATTAGCAGGAATACTCAGAAAACAAAACACTTTCTAACAACCATTGGAAGGGTCACGCAGAAAGCACTCCTAAGCAACAATTAGCAGGATCTCTCCCAGACAACAAAACACTCATAGCAACCATGAATAGGATCACTCATAAAAGGAAACAGTCATAGCAACGATGAACAAGATCAGTCAGAAAACAAAATACTCATAGCAACCATGAACAGTATTTCTCAGAAAACAAAATACTCATAGCAACCATGAACAGGATCACTCAGAAAACGATACACTTCTAGCAGTCATTAACAGGGTCGTTCCCAAGCAAACTTTGCAACAAAAACAAGATGATTTACAATAATATTGAAGAAGACTAATGAAAGAAAACTTATTTCCCTGTTAAGTATATTCAATTGAATTTATATTTGATTTAATTGAATTGTTTGTTTGTTAGTTTTAATATTTTTCCTTTTTCTCATCTTTACCTTGTGTTTCATTGCAGAAATGATAACTAAATGGAGTCAATCGATGGGTCACGTCATTGCAGAAATGATAACTAAATGGAGTCAATCGATGGGTCACGTCATTACAGAAATGATAACTAAATGGAGTCAATCGATGGGTCACGTCATTACAGAAATGATAATTAAATGAAGTCAATCGATGGGTCTCGTCATTGCAAGAATGATAACTAAACGAAGTCAATCGATGAGTTACGGCATTGCATGACTGTAAACTGATCGTGACTTTTGTTGTACTTTATCACTGCTTATATTTTGCTCTTTTTTTTCCAAATTAATTTCGTAATTGATATAGTAGCATCGTAGTATTTATAATTACATTTCAATAGCTACATGCACGCCTTTGTCGCTTACACACAATCATCATCATCATCATCATCATCATCATCATCATCATCATCATCAGTCTCTTGACCTAGTGTGGTCGTTGAGGCACTGTGGTGCTGAACATCTAACCAGATCTCTCCACTTGCCTCGATGACTTGAAACTTTCATCAAAGATTGGTAAAAACCTTCTAAGGATAATCAAGTCCAAGAAATGCAGGAAAAGTAACATTGGATTGTCTTATTAAGCTTTATAGCTTTTTGTGACGTCATAGTAGAGACGACAAGAGTCTTTTTAAAATACCTCTATTCAAGCAATTTAGTGATGACTTTGGTGTGATGTTTTAAGCAGTAAAACGTGGAAGATAATGATATAACTTTGGATAGTTATTTGTAAAATTTTGGCGGCAATGAAGATTAAAAATTAAATGATTAAATTTTTTTAAATTAAAAACTCCTCTGATCTTGGCATTATATCTGACGGGTCGTATACAAAAATATGTTTCAAATGTGCTAACACTATATTGAGTTGGTAGTTAAAATAGGAGATATTACACATATAATAAAAACAAATACTAACAAGCATAACCGTCGTTAAACACACTGTCATGCACGCATCGTACAAACAGAAACGTATTTAGTCCCTTTCCCCTTTATCGATATACCAATCTAATTAAATTTATACTTTTAGTGCCCGTCCCAATACATTTTCACTTTATCCCTTTCCATTTTGTTCGCTACACTTTCTATATATTTAAATGTACTACAATATTTCCATGAACTTGTCTTTTTTCGATCATCATTTTTGAAATTAATTTTGTTTCTTTTAATTCATGTTGATTATTTGTTAGTTTGTCTGTCTTGTTTTGTTTTGTTTTGTTACGTACTGCTTTCACTTAGAGATAAATGTATCCGAATATCCATCATCGCGTGTTTATGTTTTAAATTCGTTAATACTTTTCAGTTTAATTTTTCTTTAAATTCGATAATGGCCCTGAATTTATTTCATAATCATTGTTTGCTAATTTTAACCCGAACCTTGCGCAGAGTGGACATAACACTGGTCACTGCACTAGAAGTTTGAATTTCCCCCACCCCACCCCCAAGCATGTAACTGTAAAGCTGAGGTTACTCACGTTTAACATCAGCGTCCACTTTGGTCTTAATATCCATTTACTATGGCTTAAAGACATTTGTTCATGTAATCACCTGCACAGTTTTACATTTCATCTGCAACACATTGTACATGTTATCTCTTACACATTTGTACATGTGTGATCCAATGTGCAGTTGTACATGTGAATTCTTATAAATGTATACATGTGATCCAATGTGCGCTTATACTTGTGATCTTCTATACATTTGTAGATATGATAGCTTGCACATTTGTAGGGTTTAATACAAAATAGCCTCAGTGTATGTTCCATTTGAAATGCACCCAATAAAGGCATACCATTTTAGGCTTCTTTTCAAAGTTCTCTTTTCATTTACACGCTTCTCTGATGGACATTAAACAAAGCTACATCGTCATTGTCATCATCTTCATTTCCGTCTGTAGACGACTACATGATATAATTCATTAATAATGGTTAGGATTTCAATAATAATACTCACTTGATTACAATCATACAAAATGTCATTAAAAACAAATAAATAAATAGACATGTACTAAATATCACCTGTAAAAACAAATAATGAAAGTTGCAGATACTAACTATGCAGCAGACATAATGGAGAGGAAACTAAAAAACGCACCTTAGAAACAACAGCAATACCTTCGTGTGTATATAAACACGTGAAGAGACGTATATTATAAGTATAATAACAGTTTGTATATGCTAATAAAACAGAATATTAGACTCAAAAAGCTTGCATTATATCATCCATCGTTATATTTTTCATGATTCGCGGAAGTTGCAAGTTACAAAACCTCAATTTGTTGCACACTGCGTTGCAAATTAATCTGCATACCGGACAAACAAACTTGTAGCTTTTTAGGATGAGCTGGAGAAGTCGAGCTGAGAGATCGTGGGGTGAACTGGGGTAATCATTAGGACAGCTGAAATAATCGTTGGGTGAGTTTGAGATCATCGTGTGGTAAACTGGAAAAGGCGAGCTGGAGATTCGTAGAGTAAATTGTAGTAATAGTAGGGAGCTCGAGTAATCGTAGGGTGAGCGGGAGGAAAGGAAAATCTGATGTAATCGATAATTAGTGGTAAAGGTGAAACAAATAATCGATAATTAGTGGTAAAGGTGAAATAAATAATCGATAATTAGTGGTAAAGGTGAAATAAATAATCGATAATTCTATCAGGAAACTGTTTACTAAGGCCTTCACCAATATAAAGTTTGCCTTTTCTGTACCGCTATACCCTTAACTGACCTTATTATATCATAAAGTGCATTTAGAAATGAATCAGAGGTGACTCAAACCGCACTACTCAAAATGTTATTCCTGTTAAGACCCCCCCCCCCCCCCAACTTTTCGAAGCCTTTAGTGAAATTACTCACTATTTACATACTTATCGGTGATGTTAACGTTGAACTTCTCGGTCCACATACAGACTAGATGCAAAAGATTACTGCACAAATTAACTTGATCAGTAGCATTATTAAAGAAACTCGTTTTTAACCAAGAAACTCTTACTAGCTCACCCTGCACGGTCCCATTATGTTATCAGACGGTCTGACACAGCGACTATGGTCATATTTGCTAGCAGAAGGTCTGACACGGCGACTATGGGCATATTTGCTAGCAGAAGGTCTGACACGGCGACTATGGGCATATTTGCTATCAGACGGTCTGACACAGCGACTATGGGCATATTTGCTATCAGAAGGTCTGACACGGCGACTATGGGCATATTTGCTATCCAATCGTCTGACACAGCGACTATGGGCATATTTGCTATCAGACCGTCTGACACAACGACTATGGGCATATTTGCTATCAGACGGTCTGACACAGCGACTATGGGCATATTTGCTATCCAATCGTCTGACACAGCGACTATGGGCATATTTGCTATCAGACCGTCTGACACAGCGACTATGGGCATATTTGCTATCAGAAATACACTTTCTTGACAATACAAATGTATTATGAATTCATATCAAATTAAAATTGGACTGTATAAAATGGGTGGTTTTTACCTGCTCAATCAATTTATAAATACTTATAAATGTGAAGAATCCTTTGCGATGGTATTTATATGTATCATATTCAGCCATCAGTGTACTCCAGCTCAAACAGTGATTATCAGGGCCAGTGACAAAACTGGTTTGACCAAAATCTGAGACTTGCAATCAAGATCTGACATAGATTGCGGCAAAAAGATCCCGATGCTATACTAAAGTACACGTATAGAATAACAGTCAATAATTTTAGAACCTAAGCCAATGAAAACCCCAATTATAGTTTAAAAAGTCTCTTAAGTGAAAAGGGCATAACATATTCGAAATATGACTGCAGCCTAATGAAACCAATTGCTACAGAATGTAATGACTTATCGAAAATTCTCAAAAATAGGACCGGTTAAGAAAGTCGATTTTAAAATAACCCCAAAAGAACCCAAAACTTACTGAGCGATAATTGTAAAACTTTCGCCTTTAGGAAGAATCCAAAAGAGAAAGGGTAGAGAATGATGAGGCTACACCCATGAAGTTTGACAGCCTTGAAATTAATGATAGTTGATGCTACTTCATTACTTCAGAATAACAAAGCCTCTAGTCCAGGCAACATCGGCACCATTTTATTTAGAAGATTCCACTCATTTCATATGCATATCATTGACACGTTTAAAGCTTTAACACGTCATCACAGTAACAAATTTTCAAAGCAATGAAAGCCTGCAAAGATAATACTAAATTGGAGGCAAATCGATGTCTTCAAAGTACAGCCCCAAATCACTCCTCACCAGCGTCCGTGAAATCTACTTTTATGGCTTTGGCTTTACCAATTTTTTTGTTTATTACCTGGTCACTGAATTCCACTTCTGGACATTTGTATTCTCAGTTCGTTGTGTAATGCAATAGACAATAACGGACTTTTCCACGCCTCATTATCTGCGGTATTTCTGTATGGGCGTGGTTCAAAACATACATAACTAATCAAACTCGAGTCATCGTTGGTTATGAATTGTACAAAATGTAGGACGTCCAGTTGTAGGTGTACTTTTTATATAGGTTCTATATCCGTTCTTTTTTCCCCTCCAGATTTACGACATAGTTGATAGTTTACAACACTCTTTTTTGCGGATGACATCTGTCTTGAAACTAGTTTATCTGGCCCTATATTCATTCATAGTTGTTTTTTTAATTATGACCCTTCCAAAAACTCTGAGTTGGCTAATCGTTGACTACTAAATATTAATCCATCTAAAATAAAAAGTGTTTTGATTTTAAAGTTGAAACGAATTATTTCTTGAACATTGCTTCTGATAAGAGAAAATTCGTTTTTGTTCCCTGGAAATTTTGGTTAAGCAGCATCGAACATGCTGTTGATTCTGTCTCAAAACGAAGAGGTCACCTAAATACTTTAAGATCGTAACCAGACTTGTTTAGCTTACATTATTACAATGGCGCTTGCACTGAATTCGAATATTTGATAAAATATATAATGACATCACGGTACCCGGCTGCCAGTTTGAGTAGACTTGTAAACGAGTATATACGGTTAAAGGAAATTCTGCACCTGTTATAAAATTATCAACAAGCAAATCTGAATCGCACGACGATTACGTAAATGATAAGTCTATATCCTTTCTTGGACGTTTCGTGGACATTTAAAAGGATTTACGATGACTTGATTCCTTGTAAAATGCTCAGGGCAAGAAAAGAGATACAATATTAAGCAGTAGGATCTACTCCAAAATGTCTTCAAACCACTACATGGCTTGTGCCCTTATCCAATTTTAGGTCGCCTTTCTTGATTTATAAAGTTAAGCACAAATAGAATAATATCACATTTTCTGTTTGTTTTGTTATATCATAATTTGTGATCTTATACTATATCAAAGCTGACCGTGCACACACCAGGCCTAAAATTTTACAGTAGCTCGCTCTTGAATGTAGTTTGATTAAAAACTCAGTTCTCCGCTATCATACATGAAGATCTGACAGCGACCGCCGCTTACGGGTCATTGTCTGATAACCTATGCTATTACCATAATCATTAATTGTATGAATCTGATGAAGTGTTATATCTTCGCGTTTGGAGATTGAGCAGTGTGGAATAAGAGCACGAATGTGTAACGAACGATTGGATTCACTTTCAGATTTTTTTTAAAGCTGCATTTCCATTGGTTTAAATAGGAACAGTGCCTTTCTTAATGAAACATCCATGCATCCGAACCGGGGTGGCCTGAAACATATATTAACTATAAAAAAAATCACATTTTAAGATTTCCCCGATAATTGACCATTAACTAATATACTTCCGCTTAATAAATTAGATACAAATTACATGGGGACACGTGTGGACGAATCGTCTATGGCACTCGACTTTGCAGATCACTCGTATCTTACATCTCTAAGCGTGTGTTGGAATCTCGGAAAAAGTAGGGTTATGAGAAAGCTTGCCAACAATTTCCTGTGGGTCCGTGGCTATTCCAATGTCTTCGTGCGTTCGTCCTCCGTCAAATATACTGGCCGCCATGTGTCATGTGCTGCAAAATCGTGTTAAACTCTCAAAACCTCAAACACACTTCCTATAATGCAAAGAAATTGGACAGCCGCAGCTAATGTCTTTCACTGTTTTTCACATATGGATAAGGGGCAACGAGTGGCCAAGTGATCTAAACCGCTCTCCGTTACAGATCACTGTCATGTCACCTCTGTCTGCGTGTGTTCGAGTTTCAGATTCGGCCAATGTGGGTATGTGAGAAAGCTTGCCAGTAGCTTCTCGTGAGTCAGTGGTTCGTTCCGGGGGGTTTCCCCGGGTTCTTCCTTCACTAATAATACTGGCCGCCATGTATAGCCTATTGTGTGCTGAACAATCGCGTTAAACCCTACAACAACAGCAACAAAAATAACAACAGCACATATGTATGAAAAGCGTGAGTTATCAAATAAAAAACAAAATCCAAGAATAACAAATAACACATCCTCTCTGCATTGCCTTCAGTAATCGGATAGCTTCTATTTTATTAGCTTGGCTGAAGTATATGTATAATTCTCCGTTACTATCCGATTAGTGCTATCATAATTCCTGCTACTGGTTTTTAGAGCAAACTGTACGGTGAGCATATGTAAGTAGTGTAGTGGGACGATATAGCGACAATGGGAAAATACATTAGCGATCCCCCTTGGGCATGTTTTGCGGCATGTTTTTAAAAAATCACCCTAGGAACGTTTAGCGACAAGGGGAATTTAAAATGAGGACTATTGGGTTTGTATACGACAAGGGAAAGTGGCTTGAATTGGAACGGAACAGGTGAGGTGGCTGGAGATTGGCAACAATGTGTCAAGAAGCTGACCTCAATCAGGCCAAACAGCAAACAGTGACAGTGGGTATGGCGTTAAATTCATCTAGTGCAGCGGGTAAGTTCTTTTAGTTCAGTGAGTGGCGGGTGGCGGGTCAGATCAGCTTGTTCATTGAGTGGCGGGTACAGGTTTCAGCTATATTATAAACTATACCAATAAAACAACGTTTGGTGGGAAGGTAACAAACAAACAAACAAAGATACACAAATTTGGCAAAGAGAATAAATATCTTTTTCGAGGCATATGAGTGGCCTTGAAAAAGGGCCATTGGGTATATATTTTCATACAAACATCAAATACACTATCCACACACGGGAAGATGAGAAAAAACAACTACAAATGTATTATCATCAGAGAAGGGAAGCTAAAACACATCTTCTATCCACACAGAATAGAAACCAAGAACACCAAAAAACTACTATCCACACATGATGGCAGCTTAAAAAAAACGACAACAAACTCAGCTGTCCACACAATGTACGCTCACGCATACAAACCCTAAATATATTATCCACACACGGGAAGGAGAACAAACACACAAATATACTATCCAATCACAGAAGGGAGAGAGAAAAAAAGCCCCAATATACTATCAAAAACCTCAATAGCTACCATCCACCCATGGCAAGGAGAAAAAACAAAGCACGTATATACTATCCACACAACGTACGCGCACGCATACAAACACGAACTTCAAAAAAGGAGTTTATAATCTCACCACTCCACACTGATACTAATTGGTAACTTGAATAGTCTCTTTTCTATGGAGTTGGTTAGCGCTGAGAATGGTTGGGTTTTTATAACTTTACATGTACCTGATTAATGGTGACATCTCTCAGGCCTGGCACCACAGACACAACGACGGCTCCAGCCATTGTCCCAAATCGGTGATAGGATGGCAGAGGCAGGATGAGTGGCCTCATCATTCTAGTCTTCACTTTGAGAAAAACTTCTTCTTTTTCCCTTCTTCTATGCCATACCAGCGAATGACGAAATTGTGGTACGGGGGCAGTGGATGTTGTGGATGTGTAGCTGTTGTAACTAGTTCTCGTGCTTGTTCTGGATGTGGAGGCGTTGTCACCCCAGGCTTGATCTCACAAACAGGCCTCGTCATGAGGTGGGGCAGGACCATTTCTTTCCTTTCCTTCTCCTCATGTTTCTTTATCTCCTCCTCCTCGTCTTCCATCCGGACTGCTTTGGCTATGGCCTCCATATCAGCTCATCCAGGATGCACCGGGCATACTCCAGGTGCATCTGAAGTTCCAGAAGCTTGGTGAGTCTGTTCGTCTTCTTCGTCTTTATCTTGGAGCTTTGCTTCCACGGTATCCTCCCATTCGATTTTCATTGATTATCCACCATTCAAAGAAGACAAAGTGTAGTGCAGAAAATACGATGGTGGAGCAATAGAAGCAATCAGAAGAGGGAAAAAAAAGGCCCTCTTCAAGGCCATTCATATGCCTCGAAAAGATATTTATTATCTTGCCATATATGTATATCTTTGTTTGTTTGTTTGTTTATCCGCCCCGCTAAGCGTTGTTTTATTTGTATACTTTATAAACTAGTGTTACGTGTATTTGATTTGGGTAATTTATTTTTTGTTTTAATTGTTTGTTTGTCAGATATAATTTTGACATTTTAAGTTTAAGCTTCATTTATTGGGAGATATTTTTTTAAAAGTGGGATGATCTGTACTTTACAAATAAATACCAGGTGTTGACCTCATTTCTGACCTGGCTTCAGAGTTGTAAACAAGCTTTTAAAATGGTTGGTTGATTCCAAGGACATTATGGAGCTTTGTTATAAACATCGTTCTATTTTATTTGGGTTATACGGTGTGTACGTGATTTTTTGAACGTAAATTTGTTCTAAAAGATTCTAGAAAATCATGTGACCCCTTTCTTGTTTACGTAAAAACAGAACTTGGGCTGTTAGAATATTAAGTTGTGTCGTTTTGAGTTATTTTAAATTACCTTGTATTGGAAATTATTTCAATTCGTTTGGATCAAGAGGATTTATTTTGTTCTTTATCTGGAAAGTAATTGTGCTCATTCAATTCCATTACCAGGAACTGACATCATCACGTGACATCGTCTTTCATCTTGGATACTTCACTAAGATTCGAACTTGGAATTATTTGGACATTTTATTACCAGGACTTTTACAATTTCTCTAGTGGATAATATTTTGAATTATTTATGGATTAATTTTGGAATTGGTTCTTAAAACCAGAAGTTTATTTTTCTTTTCTGGAAAATATTTGTGCTCAATAAATTGTTTATTAAGTTTTTACCAGCTTGTTATTCTCACTCTTTCTATGTTACTGTTTATTCGAGCCTAAGCACGTAACACTAGCTGAACCGGCCACCCGACACTCACTGAACCAGCTGAACTTACCAGCTGAACTAGCTGAACTTACCCCATATCCTCTGTCACTGCTGTTTGGCCAGATTGATGTTAGCTCCTTGCCATATTGTTGCCAATCTTCATTTATTTCGGAACGAATTTTACAATAATGAACAGCAGAGAGTCTCAATTTAGATCGAAACATAAATTCTTAATGACATACATTACTTTTAATGATGAGTATAGACAGTCTTATATGCATGAATTTCTGTCACATGTACACACCGTCGCCGTTACCTATTATTAAAATAATCATCAATATTACATAAACTATTTTTCTCTCGTTAGAGATTTTACATATAAATATAAATTTTAATATATATATATATATATATATATATATATATATATATATATATATATATATATATATATATATATATATATATATATATATATATATATATATATATATATATATATATATACTCTTTCATGCATACACATTAATTACATATTCCCAATCTTAAAATGAAGACGAACAAATTAGTTGGGGAACTGTTTGCTGATCAATTAGTTATGTATAACTGTCTCACTTGCACACTTGCAGCAGTAAAATGTGTTCTAAAGAACCTATCGAATGGACCGCACATGCTAATAAATGTGTCCCATCACTACCAAATCGAAAAAAAGGGTGTTTTATTTGTTTGCTGTAAAGATCAAAA
Source organism: Unio delphinus (assembly GCA_029339505.1). NCBI lineage: Eukaryota > Metazoa > Mollusca > Bivalvia > Unionida > Unionidae > Unio > Unio delphinus. The sequence continues at coordinate 2,198,966 of JAQISU010000098.1, forward strand.
CATTAAATTAATCTTGGAGCGTTTGTAGGATTATAGCTCCACCTATGACGTAATCGGTGCCCATTAATTTGCTGTCAGAGAAAAACCACTCCGGGTTAAATGACGATTTTTATTTTACCCAGGCGACACCTGAATTCTCAGACCAACCCCGAGGGGTAGACACAAGACCATGGCCACAGCCCTAATAAATGCTTGATTTATAAGCTGGTTCATCAAGCTGGAAAAGCAGCACCAGTTGATGCCAAACAAAACCTTATATTACCTGCGCAATTTGTGATTTACAGTCGATTTAAAATTGTGGCAACTGTGAGCTAGGGATGGCAGCCATTGCAGATATGAGCTTGTCCGCATTCGTAACTTGTGACTTTGGAAATCAACTCCCTATTCTTCAATGACTACTAACAGGATCCAAACGTTCATTATTATATCCTTATCCTCTGGCAGTATTCTACCTGGATATGTCCACCTCCCTCTGTATCAACTAAGTAATTCAGGTAACAAGAGATATTCCATAGTACATTTACATATAAAACTTTGATCTTATTTGCAATGCGCACCAGTTTCCTCCGGATGCATCTTGGGGGTGGAGGTCAGGGGCATTCTTTACCATCTGTTCATTTTCTGTTCATTTTTAATCAGTTGTGATAGTGTTCGGTGTGATAGAGTTTTTAGTGTGATACATGGTGTTCAATGTGATAAACAGTTTTCAGGCCGAAAGGAAGACATTTAAAGGCTGACGAACGCATTCACACAAGCACACATGGTAACGAATACCGTGTGACCGGTCACACTATAGCTGCGAAAGGGTCAAAATACTCAAGTAGTGTGGTTTCTGTACAAGTTAGCCGCCACAGCCAGTTGACTATTTTTTTGCATTATCACTATGTGCAAATAAGTGCCTGATACCATATATAATCGCTTTTAAGTTGAGTCCAACTGTAAACTGCTCAAACCCAGATTAGCCAGTGGATCATGCGCTGACAGATCTGGGTCTGCCCAGTTTGTTAGGAGTAAGTAATAGAACAAACAACGTAGACCTTCCTGATGTGCATGCACATTATGCTACGACATATCCAGTTATATGTTGTTTGAAGGTTGAATCGACTTATAAGTTAGTATACACTAAATCTTACAGCGGTGTAATGTGCTGTATAATGCCATCTCAACAAAAATATTAGGCACTTCCAGGAATTAATCAACATGTATCATTTCTATTTTTTTTCGGATTCAAATTGTATATTCTGGCCCATTTACTACTGCATTCGACGCCCCTCCCCCTCCCCCCGCCCAACCCTTCAGCACCACCACCGGCATGAATAGTGCATCAAAACTGAACATGTTATCACGCTACTTTAAACACGGTATAAAACGATGCTTGAAAGCATGTGGGGGGATTAGGACAGAGGTCACACACTCGTTACCTCCGAAACCCCAGTTTAGATCTATGTTCAAAGATTAGTTGCCTTCTTTGATATTCCGAAAGTGTTGTCCTCTTTCCATTAAAACGGCCGAATCTTAATACTAGTACTTGGTGAAATGTACGAGTAAAGTCGAAATACTCTCAGTTTATGACCTCAATGAACGGTGGAGTTTTCGTCAAAAATCTGTATTCAGATTTGGCTTTCAGATGAAAATATATAACCGCCTATATCTGTATCTTTCACGTTCATTCAGAAATCCAGTCATGGCGATACATGATGTCATACTTGGATGGAAAATGTGATTTAAGATCTTGTATTTAATACTAGTTACGATTATGCATTATTCATTCGTGACACTTGATATGTGGTGGAAAAGTGGATACATGTCGGATAATAAATATAACATCCTAAATTCAACTATGATGTATTGTTTGTGTCACTGAGTTATTTTATTTATCCCATAGACATTTCCATAAAAATTACGATCTGTCTTTATGGACATCTTGATCTAAAACAGATTAAGTAAACGTATGTTTAACTGCGTTATTTTTAATCCATTTTTCCACCTGCAGTACTACAGCAAATCAGAAACTAAAATGTAGAGGCCCGCAGATTAGTCATACAGCCTCAGTGTTTGTCAGCACGTGCTGTCTTGGTTTGATCTCAGACGCGAGCGCAGCTTCTTTGAATTACACAATACAGACAGGAGACACTACATAATACAGACAGAAGACACTACGTAGAAATACAAACCACAAGCTGCACGTGCATTTGCGTATGCCATGAGACCGCGACATATGCAGCAACCTAATTGTTTAACACACATGACTCCCTTGATCACGTGTTAAATTAAGATTTTGCCATAGCCGAGATTTAGGATTTGACGATGTTTAATTCGGTGTTATAATTGCGGCATTTGAGGAAATTACTGTTTATTGAACCATTTACTGGGCAAGATGTAGTTTTTTAATAACATGTGTCGGGCGATCAGTCTCTTTTCATTAACACAGAATGAAGTGATAGTCTGTTTTACTTTTTTAAAAGCTATCTTAAAAGCAACATTATGCACAGCATCAACAATATAATGTGAATGCAGCAAGGACTGTCAATCTACTATTAGCCACTGTTTATAAATTTCTAGCACTCACAAAGTAAAACCGTTTTTACACACACACACACACACACACACACACACACACACACACGTGTATGTATTACACACACAGATGTATTTTACTAAATTTAAAAGTGAATACTAATTTGGAATAGGTATCTAAAACATTATACTTTATTACTCTAAGAATATTTTATTCCATATTAAATCTTAAACATGAAGTTGTTAGCGAATTCGTCTTTTCTAATAATAATTACCATAAATACAAATTAACATAAATTCTTTAAAACAATTAAACATATCATTACATTATAATATAAAAGAGAAGGAACTTAGAAACATGTTGCCAAAATATGAACTTTACTGTTAAAATCTCAGATAATAAAAAGTCCATATTCTTCAAAGAAGTTTACGGACACCGACGATTCTTACCTGTATGGAGAGACAGGCTCTTTCTGATTCTCAGTGAACGAACTAATTCTGCGCAAGCTTGTTCTTAATTTATACGCAATTTTGAATGTTAACTCACGTCCAAAGATGGACATTCGTCAAGTTGCTAGTTAGTGTTTGCTCATTTCAAATCCGAACGAGGCTCCCATCTCTTTTCTACTGAACTGTCCGTGTCTAAGTACATCATCTGACAGAAAAGTCGGCCGCATCAGCTTGTTCGTTTCAGAAAACGCGTGCATCTTATAGCTTAACCAGTCAAAGAGAATTTTAGGAATCTGCTAGTTCAGCAACTTACACAACTTACAGAGTGTAATTTTTGATGACTTTTCGATACAAGAAAAACGTATAGAACATGGGGTTTTTGCACTTGCTCATCATGGCACAATCTTTATTAAAATAGTATATAGTTGTAATTTCAGAGATAAATAAATTGACAATATATTTTAGTACAACATTACTTTTAATATAATTTATGAAAAATTACTTTTATTACAGTTTAGAGAAAATTATCTCTTAATACTTTTACTCAAAAAGTTTGTCCTAATAATACCCTCTAGGTCATTTGAGCCGAGTCCTCGAGGTTCGCGAGAGAGAAAAAACTATATTCAAAGAAAGAAGGTAAAAGGTGCAAGATCAACATACAATGATACAAATATTGATACAAACATTGATACAAACATTGATACAAACATTGATACACTTTGTAAAGTTCAAAAAACACTGCAAAATACTCCGTAATCTACAAAAACTCAATCAAAAGTACATTGCAGAATGGTTAGTAAAACGAAGAAAAAATACAATTAAAGAACATTTCACGACATTCAATAAAATTCAAAAATACAATGACAGAACGTGGCACAATATTAAATAAAATTGAAAGAATACAATGACCAAAAGGCTATAAGGTATTTCAGTAAAATTCTAGGCAATCTACTTTTATGACGAGTTCTGTCAGACGATTATCGCCGTAACATGAGGATTCTACGGATTAAGGGTAATTTCCTGTCTATGTACCTTTGTAATTAGAAAGAAACACTAACATTTTTATTATCTTACTAAGTGTTTGTGTTGCGTGCAGGATTGGGTTGAGTATCCTTAAGTACTAAATATGAGGGTAACGCGGACTTTTGGGGAGCGATACGTATTATACCTTGGTAAGCAAGTTGGGGGTGTATATATGTTAACATGGTTGAAAACGTTACTTGCGGTGCTGAGTGTGTCGGAGACACACAACGTGGTCTCACTCGTTTGGCCAAATATTTCTAGAGGTTATGGGCATTTCGGCGCGCGCGCGCGTGTGTGTATGATTTGGATTTTTAACGTACCATTAATATTTTTTAAAGTCATATCGCTACGATGTCTGCAGTGTTGCAGTTTATAGAGATGGCTAGCACTGAGCATCATGTTGCAGACATGTAGCATGATGTCCCACCCAGTCACATTATTCTTACACAAAGCCGACACATCCTAACACTAACCTCTTAATGCTGATCGTCAAGTGAGGCATCTGTTAGTACCATTTTAAAAAGCCTTTGGTATGACTCGGCCGGAGATCAAACCCACGAACTCCCGCATTCCATGTCAGCATAACGTTTTGAATTGTTTTTATAAAGAATTTGTGGGTTTTGTAACAATGAAAGAGGTAAATGAGAGGTACGAATATATAATTCGGCCAGTCCAGGGTAAGCATGGGTTAGAAGTTGATTGAAAAAGCCTAATAAACTCGAATCATAGCAGAGAGGGCACAATGCTCGTTAGTAATTGTGCTAATGATGCTTCAGTGAATAAGAATTAATCTGCGATATTGGCAGCTTGAAATAAAGAAGTTGGGTTATTATATAATATCATGCCTTTGTCGATCGATAACAGTAAATTTATAACTACAGTGATGTCAAATTTATTTTTTGCGGTGAAAAGATAGTTCAGACTTCTGAAGAGCCTGTAACACCGGTGAAATGTCAACCACTTTTTTCGGGTACAGGGGATCGCAGAACAATATTCTTGTTCGTACCGAAAATTAATGCCATTGACTCTTCCATCCTTCACACTCTGCCTTAGCTGATCCTTGTCAAGAATAACCAGTAACTGTCTTCTACCGCACGATCGCTTCGGGGATATGCTCAGTGTTACAGTGATAGTTTCGACAAAGACACAACATATATAAGTTGTGACCAAATTATTTTCTTATAGAGAGGTCTATTAATATAAACACATAATTATTCAAAACGGAATTAGTACGCGCGTTCTGTATCACTTACCACGCTTTTTTTTATCGGTATTAAATAATCGTATGAGAAAACAAATTTCGCCTATATTGTTAAGAACTGGACACACACACACACACACACACACACACACACACATACATACATATTTACGGTAAAGTAGTGTATGGTGGTAGAGAAGGTTGTGTTTGAGGAGAACATTCTGAAATACTTTCGTCTGAGCGTTGTGGACACGCAATATCATGGTGTGTCCAAATACCATGAGCACAAAAGTGAACGAAGTTTGTATGTATATACAAGATCAATACTGAACGAAGTTGGCACGGTTAGTTCAGAGTTACTCTTTGCCTTTGGTGAGCTTAAAACCTATCCATCTAACATGTAATCGAGGTCGACGATAACCGAAAATATTCCATGACATTAAGGTTATCAATCATCGATGGTCCAGTAATGTTCCAGTATGAAAGACATAAACCAAGCTGAAGAATATCAACCATTAGGCATTGAACTCTCGTAGTAATTTAAAGATGAAGTTTTGCATTGTGAAATACATTTATTGACAAGGGTAATTGCAAACGTCATGATTGAAAATTAAAAGATCAAATCATCCCAAGTGAATACATCAGAAACAGTAGTAAATCAATCAGTAGAAGTCGTAGGTACAACGGTATACTGGAAATGATCTCTAGATTTAGATTTTGTCGCATGTGCAAGTAAGAGTGCAGTCGACCATGCTCGAAAACGATATATGAGCCAAACAATTACCAAAGTGGAAAGATAGAATTTTTGTACCATTTTTGTAAGTCTTTGGTATGACTCAGCCGGGGATCAAATCCACAGCCTCCCGCTTCCGTGGCGGACGCTCTAACCACTATGCCACCGGAGCGGTTGTTAAGATAGACAAATAAACAACTAATTATAGTCATAATATGTCTGGAATCAAACCAGGAATTGCTGTCAATCACGATTTCACCACTTAACATTGTTTCTGCTAAAGATGAAAATTTATTTCATCGTTTTTAGCACGTGCAGCTACTTTCTTAAGATTAAAATCAATCTGTAGCGAAAAATTGTGATATTTGATGCTCACATAGTTTGAATTCAGGTAAAGAAATAATAAAGGGATTGTCAAAAGAGGTGTTATCCAAGATGGCTGCTAAATGCGTGGAATTGTAAAATTGTTGTAAAAGTGCCAGGTAATTGGATGAAGTTGAGTAACTTCTGCCGAGTTGTCAGAACAAGTAATGATATGTCCGTCATATATATTAGACGTAGTAACGGCTGCGCAATGACACGGAATATTCATAATGCAAAAACAAGAACCGTTAATAACACGACGTTGATTTTGACATTCGAGTATTATTTCGTTCATGAGGTAAACTAATATTTGATTTGAGGAGATGTCTAGAATATGTGGTACGACGCGGTTTGTCATGAATCGAAAGTTTGATGGATATTATCCGTAACATCCAGAAATAGACTACTGATACATTCAGGCTGAGACGGATATTAAAATGTAAAATGTCCTCACCGGTACATTGATTTAGGGTTGATAACGCTAGCTTTTTAAAAAAATAAATTTGATAGTCATCAGATACATGCATTATGTCGGGTAAATCAAGTAATTGTGTAACGCGTGTTGATAATGCGTTAATTGAGACCGGAAATGACTAAACTTGATATGTCTCGAATCTGGCCCGCACCTGGGGGGGGGGGGGGAGGTGGAACCAACCATGGCACTTGTCAGGGGCCCGAGCTAGATAGGCACATATACGCACATATTTGAAACACGAAAGGGGCCCGAACTCTGTCAGCTGCCTGGGGCCCAGAATTTCTTAGGTGCGGGCCTGCTCGAATGATCGCTACCGGAACAAAATTGACATCTGTAACGCAATATATATGTCGGTATCTTTACGCGTTGCTATGAATGATCCAAACTAATATTAATAACATGGATCTTTCGGCGTTATTGAATAACCCGGGTAATCGGTAGATATAATTGTCTCAATTGCATTGATTGATTTCGCGAAAACACGAGTTGGAATCAGTAAAGCAGGTAACTTGCAGGCTGACAATTCCGCTGTTGCTATTAGTAAATTTTCTAACTCATGCCTACCTTGCATGAGATTGGAGCATTTGAGCGGCAATGACGTCTGATATTTTTGACGAATATTTTCGTAATCATCGCTTTCTCTAACAGCAGAAGCGTTCTCGAGTTTCGACCAATAGCCGTTAACATATTATTAAACTGATTATCGACTTGTGAAATATAAGATTAAAAAGATCATCCCCATGCCGAGAAAGAACACCGTGAATTTTATTATTCTGTATCGTCAGCATATTTATGTGACTTGCTAATGTGGCAACGCCTCCCGTTGTGGCCAAACCGAATAGGTGTTTACCTTTTTTTATTTTTTTACCAATGAAGGGCAAACTTGCTCCTTGTTATTCACATTTGAAGATTGAATAACACCTTTCAGTATGAACGCATTAATTAATGAGATAGGTGTGTTAAACTGCAATTATTGTAATACGTATTGCATTTAATTGCAGAAGGGATTTTTAAAAAAACAAACTACATTTGACACCTTGATAGGTTTGACTGAAATGTTCTCTAGTAGCTGTACGTCCCAAATCCACATTCCACCCATACCTTAAATAAAAAGTAAGAGGTTTGAGAAATTTGCCGGTAAGAGAAAGAAAGAAAGAAAAGAAATAGGAGGAATTGATGGAATAGCGGAAACATCTAGAATTATCTCTCCCAGTTACGAAGAAATTTCCTTCAGATTTTCGTACTGAATTTCAGTGATGAAATATTCGACCTAGTTGTTTGCGACGAGGATTCAATTGTGTGCGTGTTCTGTGAAATGCGTTTGATGCCGCCATGATGGCGTGGATCCATCATTCCACTTAACCAAGTATTTTTTCTTCCCAGAAATCCATTTGGATTTCAAAACTTTATCACCTGAGTATCATTCTATTATATTGCCAGTCTGCGCGTGACCATTGCTAGCTTGATCTTTGTGGTGCTTGAGGCGGCAGAAGAAATGTGTCGGCTGCATCCGGTGTCTGAAGTCTATAATCCCTCTAATAGTGATGATGCTTAAGCCTGTTTCAGAGGCGTAGCTAAGGGGGGGGGGGGGCAGGGGGGTACATATGTCCCCGGGCGCCAAGGTACAGGGGCGCCAAAATGAGGCTTGCAACGTTACATTATAATAAGTAAACAAGGGTAATAAATCGGTCACAAGATCGCTGGGGCGCCAATTTTATAGTTCGTCCCCGGGCGCAAAATACCATCGCTACGCCTCTGGCTGGTTTGCATGTA